>JAJMCZ010000085.1:19186-54734 GCA_030573245.1 Ascobotryozyma americana | reverse complement strand
CTAATATTAATGGACTTGCTACAGCTGTTAAAAAAGGTTCAGAACAGCCTTGGGATCAAATTTATGGTTATGAAATTACTGAGGACAAGCAATTCATTTTCAGAGATAAACCAGCTAAGGCTGAGAAATTGGACGATGGTACTTATGCTATTCATTTCGAATATAATCTGCCTATGACTAAAGACTGGCAACCAATTTCTATTACTGCTCTCGAATAAATATTTTTGCAGGTTTTTCTCATTTTCATTCTTTTTACAAATTTAAAATGAGTTAAATAAATAGATAAATAATAAATGCAAATTTCATTCTTTGAATAATTTTTTTTATACGTAAAGTTACAAAATTAATAATAAAAAGTATACATAAATGTTTTCTGAGAAAAAAAAATTTTTTTCTCTACTTTTATATTCTAGTGTATAGTAAGTAGATGTATTTCTATTTTTATTTATTTATTAAATGTGATAAGTAAATCGTATAGTATTTAATTTTTACGTAAAAAAATGTTAATACATTTTTTTGAATAAAGCTAGAAAATAGAAAATAAAAAAAATAGCCTTAATTGAATCAATACAATATCAATTGTAATAAAATTTAAAATTAGATTAATAGTTAAAGTCCAATTAAATATACATAAATACATTCACACATATACATACATTTCAAAAGTACGATTGTACAAATATAAGTCAATTCAAAACCAAATTGAAGTCATTGGTTGCGTAAAAATTCTTGTAAATATATTTAAGATCTTTATAAATCTTATTGTAACTTTATTTGCATTTGCAAAACAGTAATCAAACTTTTTTTTTCTTAACTTTATAGCAAAATTACTAAATATTTGAATTTCTATTTAAAAGTAAAACAAATAATTTAACTTATCACATTAAGAATTTAAATTCAATTTAATTTATAATATTTTAAATCTACTACATCTACAAATTATAAAAAAATTATTTGTCGAAAACATCTAAATAATCCAATTAAAATAGATAACCATCCATAATTTAGAAACTAATACAACTCTATATATTGAATAAGTAAAAATTAATTAAATAAAAATATATAATGATAAAATGTCTTAATTGAGAATTTCAATGGAATGATTCAGTATTAGCAAAAGCATTATTTACATTTTTTTTCACGTACACCATTTTTTAACTTAAATAATAAAAAAAAATAAAACTTTTTTAATTTTTAAATAAACACTTTTTTTTTTACTTAGACATATAATCTAAAATATTAAATAACTGCCTTTTTTTGACTTATAATATGATAAAAACAAAAGAAATCACTAGATAAAATGGAGGTAAAAAAAGAACTTTATATCCAATTAGTGAACCGGAACTGGTTATATAAAAATATGTACTATTTGCAAAAAGTGCACTTACTTGTTTAAGTGCACACCAAACAAAAATACCTAATGTACAATTATAAGTAGCTTACAATATATATATGTATTTGTATTTTTTAAAATAAAAATCTGACAAAAAAAGTTTTTACTCGCTTATTTTATTTTTGTGTTATTTTTGCGTTATTTTCGCGTTATTTTTACGATGTTTTTCAGCACAAATTTATAAAATTTTCCTGGAAGTCACACCCAAAATGTACTTATGATAAATCTCGGTGCTTACTGAGTGTAAGTCCAATTTTTTAGCGTTAAGACTTTTGGACTTTCGTTCCCACCTACTATAAACTGGACTTGCACCCTATGATTATAATTTACGTGTTTCTTTATGGAAGTTGCTAAGTAATTTACTAAAAATTTTTTTTTTAATTTCTTATAAACATACATAGCAACCACAATTGTGCTCAATTGTCTATAAGGTATACAATATTTTCCGTTCGTACTGTAAATATATTCAGGAAATCCTACAAAAACTGTAGAAATGTACTGAAAATCCATAGAAATCCTTAAAAAAACGTCAAATTTATAACCATCCAAAAGATGAAATCAAGCCTTCAAATTCATTCCCATTTTCAGTTGACTAGGGTTGTCTAGGGTTATATTCCAGGCTAGGGATAAATTGCTGCATATTTTTGCGAAATTAGTACGAAAAAGCGATATTCACTATGACAACACAATCTTGAAGCAGGTTTGAAGGATACTTAACTTCATTTTTTTTTCTTTATTTCAGCCAATTGACGCAGTATTGAATTGAATATTTGTTAGAAAATTTAGCATATTTGCATATTCGTTTTATTTGCAGCAGTGATAGTATTTTTACTAGAATTTGGCATTTTCAACGCGTGTATTTTTCCCTCAATTAGTGTTTACATTTTTATAAAAAGCGCTGTTTCCCGGTTTTTTTCTTTTTTTTTAAAAAAAAAAGAATAAATACAAACAGAAACATAAACTACTATAAATTTACAATAATTTTAGTTTTAGCTTCTATTACTATGGTATTTTGGTATTGCTAACCACAAATTCCTAATATAACGTATAATAGATTAATAATATTACCAAAAGTTGGCAAAGCGTTCTTAGAAACTTGATGTTAATAATAAATTGAGCGTTTATGTCATTATGCGGGTCCAATTTTATGGCAAAGTAGGAAAAATCAAACTAAATTTAGACGAGGAAATTAAAAACTGGAAATTTTATAATGAACAAGAAGAAATTTTTATCACTAATCAAAGGGTTTTAATTGTTTGTGGAGATCTGATTATTAAACAGTATTCATTTGACAATGAAAAAATCATCGATGGTTTATTTTGTAATTTTTCAAGTGATTACATTACCGAGGAAGATATAAATTCTATGGTTTTAAAAGCATATAGCAATATTTACCATGGCGAATATATACATGAAAATTTAAAAGAATTATCGGAAAATACCCTGCAAGACTACAGTTCAAGAGCCTTGGTTATATTCACAAATGAGCAAGCACATGTTTATTTTCCTAGTGGCAGAAAGTATATCGTTGCAATCCCTTTTAGACTAAAGTGTGTTTGCGGTTTTCAATTTGGTTTGATTTTGGAGAGAAATATTGATCATCTATTATCAGAAGACGAAAATATAAAAAACAATAATGTTGAAAATGATGACAGCAATAAAAGCAATAACAATAAAGAGAGTGGAAATAGTAAAAATGGCAAAACCGACAATGCCAACAGTGGTAATACCAAAGGTAGTAATACTAAAAGCGACAATGAGAAAAGCGAAAACAATAAAAACGCAAAAATACACCGCTTGTTTTCTTTAATAGACCCCCTTGACTCTCCAGGTGTTGTACTTTTATCCAATGCCTTGGACTTATCCTTTGAGTTGGTCTGTCTTCCACCTTCGGAAGACTCAAATATAGTTATCTTTAAATCTCGAAAATTAAATCTTTTGTCTGTATATTTCTCGCAACGTTTACGAAAACATGATGATATTTTAAGTACAATCAATACAAACACTTATAATTCAAAATCATTAAACAACAGAAGATCTTCTATGATTTCTACAATAAATGATGACTTCAATAATGAGTCTAACGCTTCTTCTATCATTATCAGATCGGAATTTTCAAGAAATAATGAATTCTCAGATGGTGCTGAATTTTCAAACCTGGTAGAAGAAAATGAAACTAGAAAAGACTATTATTTTCATTTTATAGAATCTTTTTATTTTGATTTATCTCAAAAATTTAATGTTTTCACCATATCATCTAAAAAAAATCCTTATCAAGAATTGCTATGCCATTTTAGTAATAACTGTCTGACTGTATTATTTTTCAACAAGTCTGATGGAAAACCCTTGGATTTTTCAGGTGGTATTAAAAAAACTACTAAATATGCTATTCAATTTACATATTTTGATGATCCAGTAAATTTATTGCTTTTAAATTCTGATAACTCTTTATCTATATTTGATCCAGTATTAAAAGTTTCTTCTAACAGATTTAAATTACCAAATAGTTACCAAATAAATTCCTTTTCTCATTCTAGTTCAGATTTAATTGATATTCGTCATCCTAAGTTTTATGCTAGATATAAAATTATTAACTCTCCTTCAAATTCATTTATTAAATATTTGATGAAGTTAATTTCTTCTGTTGTGCTTCCTGAAAAATTAGCCAAAATTTTTTTATTTTCATGGAGTGATGCTTACAACTTTGATGAAATATGTAATGATTGGGATGCTTTCACATGTGCAATTTTGAGTCTTTGGCTTGATGGGTCTCATCGTCGTCATTTTCATAATAAATATAATAAGAAAGGTAATAATAATCCACCAAGCTCGCCTTCTATTTCAAGAATTTCCAAGAGATTAACAATAGGAAGCAAATCTTCGGATTTTAAGTTAAGGAAAAAATTGAACATGTTTTTTCCAATTATAAAAAAAATTAAAAAAAAGTATTCTTATTTCTTCGATCTTCCCAAAATTAGAACCGCAATAATTATTATATTTCATCTTGTTATAGAGAATTGTAAATTAGAAGTTTCATGCACTTATGACTTGGAAAAGCTACGTGAATTAATTAAATATTTATTAAAAATATCAACTATTGATACATTATGGAAGAAATTTTATTTAAAAAAGGAAAGGAAAGAGGCTTTAAATATAGAATGTTTGTTAATTGGTTTTCCCCCGCCCTGTATTTTTGTCTATTTATGCAAAATGCTTGATAAAAAAAATTTTAACACTTCAGATGATTTTGATTCTGTACCTTTTTTCATTAATCCGTCTTTGTATCAATTTTTCAACTCACAAGATGAAGCTATGTTTAAAAAATTTTTTGAAAGTCTCTTTTTAATAATTGAACTTTTCAAACATTTAGCTAAATCGGATTCTAATGATTATAAAGAAATTTTACAATTGCTTTTATCTAAATCCATTGCTCGCAGTGTGATTCAGAAATACCCAATTGGTATATATGTTCCGTTATTGGAGGTTTTAAGTGAAATGTCAGAAAATGCAGACTTTTCTTATAGTGTTAGTGCACTTAATCTTTTAGAAAGAAAAGATTTGGTATATTTTATTCTTCAGAAACAACCTATATTACCAAATTTATCAAATGATGAGCTGAATTCATACAAGGAACTAGAAAATAGTCAATCTAAAAACATAGATGATTTTAAGTATATTAAAAAAAATGTTTTCTCGATGGAAACTGATAAAGAAGAAGTTTCCCATTTAATATTTAGCGAAGATAAAAGATTGGAAGAGGCTAAATACTTACTTATTTCTTCAAAAGTACAAACCGCATTTTTATCCAATTCAAATGAATATACTGAACATAACTTGCTACTTATACAACAGGAAATGTCAAAGGTAATAGCAATAAGAACTCTTGCCTTACCTTGCGGAAGAGCTGCTCTATATTACTCTTCTCGAGTTCCTTTAGAAACTGACAAATTTTCAATACCACCAATGAATTTCAATACTTTAATAAAACCAGCTATGACTACTATTCAAATGGATAAATCTCAATTACCTGATGAAAATGTTGCGTGGGGATATTTTCATAATGGTACCGCTTCTGGGTTAAGTATATCACGGGATTGTAAAAATATTTCTGGAAATTGGATAGTTTTTAATAGACCTGCAGAGCTTTCTGCAACACATGCTGGATTTATATTTGGATTAGGTCTTAATGGGCATCTTCGTACACTTGAAGAATGGCATATTTATAACTATCTGGGACCAAAACATACCCTTACTAGTATAGGTTTATTATTAGGGTTGTCAGTTAGTTTTCTAGGAACTATGAGTTATAGAATTACAAAAGTTCTTTCTGTACATTTAGTTGCTTTGTTACCTATTGGTTCTTCAGATTTAAATATTTCTGTTCCTGTTCAAACAGCAGGGCTAATGGGTATTGGATTAGTTTATTATAATAGTCAACATAGGAAAATGGGTGAGGTTTTAATTTCTGAATTAGAATCTCAAGAGGGACATTTAAACATTATAAGAGATGAAAGCTATAGACTTACGGCAGGGTTTGCACTAGGATTGATATTTATTGGGAAGGGGAATGAACTTCAATCTTTAAATGATTTTAATATTATTGAAAAGCTTACGTCTATAGCTGTTTCAAAGCTTGATTATTTTGATAATCAAACTTTCGATAAAATTTTACCAGGTACTATATGTGCATTGGCATTAATTTTTATGAAAACCAATAATCGAAACATTGCTTCTAAAATTGCAGTTCCAAAGAATAAAAATGATGCTATTTATATTCGTCCTGATTTAATACTGCTACGAACTTTGGCTCAACATTTGATAAACTGGGATTGTATTGTATCTTCTAAGGAGTGGATAGAATTAGAAGTAGCGCCTCATTTTCTAGATAGAACTTTTAATGATAAGTTTAAAGAATTAGATTCAGATCATTGTCAAGCTTATTATGCACTTGGAGGAATTTGCTTTGCTATTGCGTTGAAACATGCATCTTGTTGTGATTTATTTATTCGGGATATATTATTACACTATTTAGATATTTTCATGAAACTTACGGATTGTATCCCATCTTCGTTTGATCAAAAGTTGGCACAAAAAGCGGCAAGAAATGTTGAAAATATTTTATGTATATCAGTTGCATTAGTAATGGCTGGCTCAGGTGATATAAATGTCTTCCAAAGACTTCGAGTACTTCATGGGAAAGTATCTCAACAAGTTACTTATGGAAGTTATTTAGCGACTCATCAAGCTTTAGGATATTTATTTTTAGGTGGAGGTCAATATGCATTTGGTACTTCTAAATTAAGTATTGCATTATTAATAATTTCTAATTATCCTGTATTTCCTACAGACATTTCAGACATAAGGTCACATCTTCAAGCGTTTAGACATTTATGGGCAATTGCTGCCGAACATCGTTGTCTTGTTATTCGTGATGTGGATACTTATAAACCATTACGAATTCCTATAATTTTGCAACTTAAAAATGAGAAGGAAAAGCGTTTAGTTACGCCTTGTCTTTTACCTGACCTTAAAGATGTAATTTTAATTGCAACTGAATGTGAAAATCATTTTAAGGTTGAATTAAACATAAGTAAAATGCCAAAGATATTTGAAGTTTTACGAAAGTTTTTAACAATTTATGTGGCTAAACGTGTGAATTACTCAAACTCCAAGGATAATTTTTCACATTTTATTAAGGGAAAATTAAATGAAGATGAAACTTTACATAAGAAGGCTAAGGAACTTTTATCTGGTAAAGTGATTTCACATTATGAGGAGGATGAGGTTTGCGACATTTTTTTAAAGAGTGAGTTTTGTTTATTTTTTAAATTTATTTTTAAATTTAAATTTTAAATTTTAACTTTTAACTGTTAAATTTAAAATTTAAATTCTGTTTATTTCTTTTTATTGCCGAGACTAACAATATAGCACCTAAGGAACTTCTTAGTACAGCGTTTTTTGATTCCGATTTAAAGAGAGAACTTAACAATATGGTTAGCCATCCCAGGACTGAGGATGATCTTTGGAACTTAAGGTTAATTTTTAACTTTGCAGATAATTATTCAGGAACCTTAAGACATATCAATCGCGACTTTGTGGAGAACTTAAAACTACGTATTTGGAGAATGGTTAATTAATACTGGAGCTTAATTATTGATTATTTGAAACCTTATTAAATGAAATTATAGTAAAAAATAGATTGTTTAGGGTTTGTGGCTTATTTATAGATTGAAAGGTTTTAAATGACGTAAATCATTGGGGAAAAAAAATGGGAAAAAAAAAAAAAAAGAAAAAAAGAAAAAAAGAAAAAAAGAAAAAAAGAAAAAAAGAAAAAAATCTCTATTAATTATATTGCTTGAGATTATTTTGTGTTTTATCATTATTATACATTTATTTAAAAAAAATGACTTGGTTTCAAAAACAAATTATACTCAAATCTCGATCTCAGGCATGCTACTTAATTACAGATGAAATAGTTAAGAAACTACCGGAAATTCAAAATTACGAAATTGGTATACTTAATTTATTTATACAGCACACTTCTGCAGGACTTACATTGAATGAAAATTGGGATAGTGATGTCCGCAAAGATTTAGCTGATTCACTTAGTCGAATAGTGCCTGAAGATGAGGATTATCGTCATGATGCAGAGGGTGAGAAATCGATTGTTTATTAAGTAAGTATTTCAAGTTCTCTAACTGACTATTTAGGTCCTGATGATATGCCTTCTCATGTAAAATCCAGCTGTAAGTATAGTGTTTTAACACTTTTTGGAATATCAATCTGCTCGTTTATTGTGTTATATATTAATATATATTTTCTTTACTGACAAACAGTGGTTGGAAGCTCTGTCTCAATTCCAATAACAAAAGGAAAATTAGCTACAGGCCAATGGCAAGGCATTTGGTTGTGTGAATTTCGTGAAGGTTTCCATACACGATCTGTGATTGCTACTATAGATGGGAAATTACACTGAGGTGCACTAATACACTTAAATAGATTACTTTGGATAGTTTTAGTGTGTACGTATGTAATTTTTTATAAATAGATTGCTTTACTGAAATGTTTAAATTACAGAAAATTAAAAGTATATACTTTATAATAATCTTTTATTGTTATTGTTATTTTCATCGTATTTGTATTTATTATTGTATATATGAGTTACACTCATAGGGTATGTATTAGGGTGTATAGGATTCCGAGAAATTCTTGTAAAATTATAGGTAGGAATCCTGTTGTAATCCTGATAAAGTATTGTATTTTTAGTTGGGTTCCTCTAACATTACATATTTTGTAAGGTTTCCCATTTATTAAAATAGTCTCTTTAGTAAACTACCAGGATTCCAACAGGTTTCCTGGCACTTTTCACCCAACTATAATATAATATTTATTATCATTTATTGCATAAGACAGACAGTTGAATGAGATTGAACTTTCAAAAAAAAAAAAAAAAAAAAAAAACCACCAATTAAGAAATAATCGCCAATACAGGACTGAAAATTTCCAAAATAGGAAACTACTAACTAACAAAGAAGACTTGATTTTGATTACAGGACTTAAATCCAAACGGTTCTTTTTTTAATACTAACAAAAAACAAAAACAGTCTAGCATACGGTTAAATCGGTTAAGTCATGGAGGGAGATAGCCAAAAAGACGACATAGTCAATGTGGACAGTACAGGAAGTACAAAAAGTACGGAAAATACAGGAAGAAGAAGTTCCAAAACACAGTCCACCTTGAGCAATCCTGAAATGGATCCTGAACATACCGGTTCTAACGACAAAAGTTTAGACAAAAGACCGGAAAACCATGAAGATCAATTGAATCCAACCGACTTTCCAAGTCGGTTGGATTTAGTCAGTCCGGTTAACTCGGCCAACTCGGCAAACTCGACCCAGTCGATTAATTCCAACTCTGACTCTGACAGCTCAGATTCAACCTCCGACGGAAACGACGGAAACTCGAACGACTCAGAAAACGAAAACGAACCAAAATTGAAATATTCAAGGATAAAAATCGACATTCCAAACTTATTCAACTCGGAACCATTGTCGGCAGTAGTTTGCGATTCGCATTTCTTTATATTTGGGACACATATGGGAACAGTTTACATTACAAATAGCTCATTTGAACTCAAAAGATCATTCAAACCGCACTCTGATTCAATATTATCACTTTCTTTATCAGAAGATTCTTCATATTTAGCCTCAGCTTCACGAGATGGAAACGTGGTAATAACATTACTGAATTCCAACTACGAATCTACTGCTTTCAACTTTGGTAGACCTGTTCATGCTGTCTCTTTAGACCCGAATTATACATATTCAAAATCTTTTGTTTCTGGTGGTATGGCTGGGAATTTAATTTTATCTTACAAATCATGGCTAAGAAACAGAACTGATGTATCTTTGGTTGATACTGATTCTCCAATAAATCAAATTTCTTGGAAAAAAAATATAATTCTTTGGACAAATGATGATGGTATCCATTTTTACTCCATCAAAACAAAATCTCCTTTATCTACTATACCTTTACCTGAAAATTCCCCAAGACCTGATCTTTACACTCCAAGATTATATTGGGTTAGTCCGGTTAAATTGATCCTTGCGTGGGCTCATTATATATGGTTTATATCTTTAAATGGTAATACTAATGATAATGACAGTAGCAATATAAATAGCAATACGAATAACAGTAACAGTAACAATAACAATAACAATAACAATAACAATAAAAATAAAAATAATGAACACCGGTTCTGCAATCTAGACTGCTTGCTTGTAATGAAAGATGCAATCATTTCAGGTATAGCCCCTTTTAATGACGAGAACATACTAGTCCTTTCATATCTCTCTTCGGATAATAATTCCTTACAACCACAGTTACAAATACTTTCTCAAAAAACTGGGGAAGAAATATCGGCTGATGTGTTGGATATGAAAGGATTTCAAAAACTACGTCCAAACGATTATCACTTGTCCTATTTCCCAGGAAATGGCTCTATTAATGACAAAAAATACTTAATTTTAAGTGCATTAGACGGTGTAGTTGCAAAAGAGTGTACCTTGTTGGATAAATATAATTGGCTATGTAATCATTCAAAATATGAAGAAGCTTGGAAAATAAGTAAAGGTTATGTTGATGAAAAATCTAGATCTATTACTGGTTCAAATTGGATAAAGTCTCAAATTGATCAAAATAAATGGGAGAATGCTGCTCAAGCGGTTAGTATAGTTATGGGCATACCTAGAATGGATGACTCTTCAAGTGTTTTCAGTCATTCTTTTGATGAAGATTTATCAATTTTAGAAACCGGCTGGCTATATTGGATAAAAATTTTCACTCATCATAATCATTTAGATAAAATTGTTGACAAAATCCCTTATGATAGCATGAACTTTAATAAAGATTTATACACTAATGTCTTGAAATCTTTACTGAAAAATACAGCTCAAAATGAAAATATTATTCAATATTTAATTTCAAATTGGCCTCCTAGAATATATGATTATAAATTAATTTTTAATTTAATTGAAGATGTATTAACTAAATATGATTCTTCAATTTTAAAATCTGTGTTAGCAAAAGGCTATTTAAAGACTGGTCATGCTTCTTTGGCTTTGCCCTATATTATATCTTTAAATAATCCAGATCCATTGGACCTTATTACAAAATATCATATACTATCTAGCTCGATAGATTACTTACCAAAAATATATTTGTTATATACTTCTAAAGAGGAATTAGATAAACTACAGGATTTAACTAGAACAAATGATAGTGCCGAAGATATTGGAAATCGCGATAATGTATCTAAATTGGTAAACAAAATTAAACAAGAAACTTCCAAAGTAACTCAAATGTTAATAAACGGTAGAGATGAAGTTTCTCCTTTAAAGGTAATAAGGTCATTAAAATCAGAAGATTTGGATTTATTTATATTCTTTTATTTAAATGATTTAAGTATAGAGGACCCTTATCTTTGTAAAGATTATGGAGATTTTCTTGTTCCATTATATGCTAAATATGATCATTCAGACTTATTAAAATTTTTAAAAATTCCATCAAATAATTACAATCTTGCCAACGCGGCCGGAATATGTGAAAAATACCATTATATACCAGAATTAATTTTTTTACTTGGACAAATGGGAAAAAATAAACAAGCACTTTCCCTTATTATTGAAGAACTTGATGATCTTGATCAAGCTATAGATTTTGCTAGATCTGCTGATGATTCAGAATTATGGACTTATATCATTGATCATAGTTTAAATAGGCCAGTATATTTTCGTAAATTATTAGAGAGTGTTGGTAAAACTTCTAAATTAGATCCTATATTATTACTCAGAAATGCTTCTTCTTCTATTCCTATAGGAACAATACGTGATGGGCTATATAACGCTTTAAATAGTTATAAAAATAATTTAAATGTTGCTGAGAAATCAAGTTTTATAGTTTATCGAGCAGCTGAAAGATATACAACACAGTTAAAGCAAGGTAGAACAAGGGCTATTAGATTTGAAGTTAAATCAAAGCCGAAAAGAAATAATTCTTCTTCTTCTTCTTCTCCAACTTTAACAATTACCTCGAATAACTCTTCAATTAATATTCAACCAAATCAAACTATTATTAAGTTTATATCCCAAGGCTTAAATGTTGAAAATAATTTAGTTAAAAATGAAGATTTATTTCCAAATATTAATAAAAATATTATAGCAGCACAATTCCATACAGTCGGTTCAAAATTAGATCACGTTGCCCATTTAAAAAGGGTTTTATCGGTTTCAAAGCTTGCAGAAAGTAATATTCATACCAATCTAAATTCTACCTAAATTGATTACAATAATATATAAACTTAATATAGTTTGCTATAATTACTTAAGAAGTATTAAATATAAATCCTATTAACTTTTATATAAATTTAGTAACAATAAATAAATAAATACCATAGTATTGAAAAAAACTATCACCAACCAACGTCAAAAAAACCAATAAAAAAACGTTAAATAAAACAATCTATCTAAAAAATGAATTAAAAAAAAATAAAAAAAAAGAATCATAATTGTGCATATCTACAAAATAAAGATAATTAATCATCTAAGTATAATAGGTCAAAAAGTTAAATCATCATGCTGTTCACTATTAGCATTTGCTTGCACTAAAGCTCTAGCAATAGCAATTTCTTCACCCTCTTGATCTTGAGATTCATTAACATTATTATCATGTTGGTGATATACTTCTGAATGAACGTGCTCTTTGAAAGCAGATTCAACTTGTGGATCAACAGGTATACTATTGCTATTTTCATTATGAGATTGTAACAAACTATTTTCAATAGAAGACACTTGATTCTCAGAAATGAATGAATTATTCAGTATATTGTTATTACTATCATTATTGTCTAATTCAACAATAGAGGATGAGTGATCTAATTTCCTATTTTTTTGATTTCTTAAAATATGATCATTAATTGTGCGTTTGTTATTATTATTTGGTTCGTGAGAAAGATCTTGAATTTGTATTCGATGTAAGTGTATTAAATCATTTGAATTTACCTCTCTGTTTGTTCCATCATTATTTTCCTTTTTATTGAATTCTCTAATACTTTCCTGAAGATTAACATTTTTTCCATGTTCAATATTTTCTATAGAATGTTGGGAATGGATTGAATAAGATTGAGAAAGATGGTTATAGTTTTGATGTTGGTGATGATGGTTATAGTTAGGAGTAGAATTAGAAGTGAGAGTATTATTGTTGTTATTGTTTCTGTTGTTGCTAAATGAATTATCGTTGGAAAGTTGAAGTTGAAGTTGATGAGAAACATTTGTATTGTTATTAATATTCCCCTTTTCATTATTATTTCCTTTATTTATATTGCTTAAACTGTTCATATGTAAATTATTTATATTATGTTGATCTTCTGATATTATATTATTATTAGAATTTGAATGTGAAGAATTGTTAGCACCAAAACTTTGAGCAATAGAAATTAGATGATGGGATTGTGCTACATGGGGAGAAAAATCATTTGTACGTGAAGATGTCATGGAACTAGGAATTGAATGATGTTGTCCAGCTGCAACAGATGCTAAAGAAAATATAGATGCATCAGACAATGTATTATTGACTGCAGCAGCGGCGACAGCAGCTGCAGTCATATTTAGTGATCTATTAGATATTTGATCGTGATGATCATTAACAGAAGTATTATCAATCATGTGAACATTAGAAACGTCAACAATTTGATTTGTTGATGAATCAGAAGCTGGATTTCTAATTAAACTTCTTCTTCTTAATTGTGATGTTATACGATAATTAGAATTTCTGCATTTTAAACAATTTCTAATTGCAATTGCAGCAGTGTCTTTGATTCTACTCCAATGATATTTTAACGCTATCGATTGAGTAGTTTTATTAATCCCAGCATGGTCTATACTATGAATTTCTGAGGCGATTTGTAACTGTCTATCATGTTCCGAAACGACTTCGCGGTCTTTAAGCATTAGTTTACCATTTATAATTCTATAGTGAGAAGCAGATGATCTTAGACGAGATTTTTCTTGCCTGTCGCAATTTGGAGGATAGGCACCGTGTTCTAAATAAAATTTAATTTTATCAAAACGTAATTCACCAATCCTGTCAATATTTGAATCCAACAATTCTCGTCCATAAGTAATAGAGTCAACAGGTTCTTCGAAACCTTTGAGAATCCCAGCTCCTCTAAGTCTACCTATACGTCTAAAACCGATAGTTTCCAGCATATGCCTAAACGGAAGATTTGATTCATAAACCAGATCAAACATGCAATAACTATAACCCAATTTGATCGACCAATCAAGAAAACAGTTTAGCATAAGTGAACCAATACCTCTTGTTCTTCTTGAAGAAGGAACTAACAGACTACCGGTTGAAATATGTCTACTTCTTCCCGAGTAGACAGGTTTAATGAAAAAAGTTCCTAATGCGTCTTTTGACCAGTCTCTGCTATTGTCAAAAAAATCATTATTCGTTCCTAAAAGAACTATTCCACCAACATGGCCAAACCAATTTTGTTGGAAATCTTCAAAATTCACTGCATGTTGTTGTGGATAGGTTATGCCCCTTTCAACTTCCCAGTTGAATTCTTCGTAAAAAAATGCCAACAATGATATTGGAAGCTGAGACACAGACGTGATTGGGTAAACAATAACGTCAACTCCGTTGATAGATGTGCAGTAGGAGTTGACTCCCACGGGTAGGTTTTGATTTGTTTCGTTTATCAGCAGTGTTAAATCTGTGTTGTTGTTGTTGTTGTTATTAGTATCACTATTATTATTGTTGTTATTGTTATTTTCGTTGTTGTTGTTGTTATTGACAGCAGTAACGGTATTACCATCGTTACTGCTGTTAGAACCAGAAACACTGTGTTCGATTTTGATACCATCACGAGAATCTATAAAAGGGTTCAATTCAGCTGCGTTGTTTTCAGGGGTCAAGTTATCATAGGAGGTTAAACGAGATGATGAATTAAGATCATCGTCTGTCTGGACCGATGGTTCCTGGTTTGTGAATTGCGCATGCAAATCCTCCATAGTTTCCGACATTTTTGAGTGGAACAAGATATATTTATTATCAAAATGTAGCTCTAGTTAAGGAGAGCACGATTCTGTATATATTAAGATTTGTTTTTAAAAATTTGACTTCAATATTGCAATTTCAATATGATTTATCCGAAATGGTTCAAAAAAACACCTAAAAACGCAAAAAAAACGCAAAAAAAAATTCACCAAAACACCAATTCAGTGGTAACTCAATTAATGGAGATTATTTTTTCCTTTTTAAGAGAAATTTTTATAAAATTTGCTAAATTTGGTAAAAAACTAGTGTAAAAATTTCAGCCAGTTTCCGAGCTTTTTCTATAAAAACGCCAAAAAAAAACCCCGTCAAAAGTCGAAATTCACCAGAAAAAAAAAGCCCTCTAAATAAAGAATCCTGCTGTTCATGTGAGTCAAAAAAATAATAAAATTCAGTGCAATTTGCAGCTTTTTATGTCCTTTAAAGTTGTCCAATTTCACTTTTCTCATACAAATAGAAAACACAGGTTGAAAGAAATTCAACTGTTCTGAAAAATTTGTTCTGCGGTATGAAAAATTTGCTAGTTGGTATAACAACTAGTGGTTTACCAAGGTAAATTAGCTTGTTATTACCCGGTGTGTTGTCGTGGCGATGTAAAGGTTTTGCCGGGGTGTTCTCCTATTGTAAAACACGGGTAAATGTTTATGGTTGTCTGGATAACGGTAAAAAAAAAAAAGAAAAAAAAGAAACCTTTAACTACAGTTCTAATTTATAGTGTAAAAAAGGAAATTTTAGCTGGAAATCCAAGTTTTTTTCGCACATTTTCAGACAATTTACAATGAAATTGAATAAAATGCTGTTAGAAAAAGTTGGACTATGTGGTGGAAGAAATTTGAGGCGTTTTGCGCCTTTTTCAGGGCTTTTCATGAGAAATTATAGCGAAATTTCACCTAAAAATACGCATTTAGAAGAAGGACCAATAAGGGGGGATTTAAAGATAAAAACCCAAAAAGGAAAGAAAAAGGTCTCTACAAGACACAGATTAACGAAAACTATGAGAGAAATTAAAAAAAAACAACATATTTTATTCAAAGAAAACAAAAGAAAAGCAGAAATCTTGAACATTGATCCAATTTTGGGAACCAAAACCCCGTTTATTGAGTCGATTTTATCGCTAAATTCACTGTCAAACAAACTTTTGTATTCGGTGGATAATTCAGAGTTTGAAAAAATATCCTATGCTGCTCAATCAGCTACATTAAATATAATTTCAAACGATAAGGCCTTGGAGGGGAAGCATATTGAGTCAGAAGAGAAAAAAAGAGCAGCGTTGCGTAGAATCCTGTCTATACAAAACGGATGTAGTAAGGATATCAAGTCGGCCCTGATAAAGGAGACAATTGAAAACTTTAATTTCAATAGCGAAGGTGACAATAGAAATTACAATTCAGGAAGTTCGGATGTGCAAGCTGGAATTTTGACAGTTAAAATATATATGAACTACCACCATTATATTTCAAACTTAAAGGACTTCAAGGCAAGAAATAAATTGAGAATGTTGGTACAGTCGAGACAACGTGTTTTAAAATATCTCAAAAGAAAAGACGCAATTGTGTATGAGAAGACATTGGTAAAATTAGGTTTAAATGACTCTGCAGTGTTCACTCCTTTTGATATGTCTTATAAATCACGGTTTTTGGTCAATCCGGTCGAGGTGGGCAACAAGAGGATCAAGTTTACAAAGAAGGAGAGAAAGGAGTTCGGCGATCGTATTTTGTTGTTGAAGAAGAGGCAGTTGGCCGTGTAATAGTTGTCAATTAATTAATAATGTATATAGTAGAAACAAAACAGTAATAGAAAGATAAACATAACATAAACAATATAACATAAACAATAGGTGAAACAAACATCACCTAGAAAGAAGCTTGATGGAGAGCTCCTTCTGCTTCTCGGTAGCCTCTATCCACTCGTCTAATGGGATAGCGTAGTTTCCGTCGTCGGTCATGAAATTCCAAAAATAAGCGTTAGATCTTCCCAGAGACTGTGAACAGTATGCCACTTGCAGCCACAGATTAATTCTCGTGTTTCTATCCGGAATATTGTCCCTGTGGATACGGATTTCCTTTTTAAAATCATACAGAACTTTGTATAGAAAATTCGAAACAAGAGACTCCCCAATGATGTCATCTTTCGGATTAAATGAGCTGCTGACACTGTCTGGTGGTGCATTTTTAGAATAAAAAATAGACTTAAAGCTCGCCACAATCTGGAAAATATACTCTCTAAAAGACTCAATATATCGTTTTAGATATTTCTGAGAATTGTGTCGTAATGGCTCTAGCGAGCTGATAATTGATTTGAAATGCGAAAATTGCAACGTTAAATAAATAATTTGTAATTCCCTTGTAGCACTGCTATTAATATTAGTATTGATATTGCTACTGCTATTGCTACTGCTATTGCTACTATCAGTATCAACATTATATGGAGGTAATCTTTTCAAATAAGAAATAGTTCTTATTGCCAAGGGCAGTTTTATATTTTTTTTCAAGGTTAGAAACAAGTTTAGTTTCATTTCCTCTATTGCCTGGTCAATTTGTGTTAGGATTGAGTCAAATATTGGGATTCCCTTGTAGCGAATTCCCAAACGTTTAGTGTGGGACACTATTTCCAGTGCTTCAGAGTACAACGAAGACTGTATACAGGTGTACAAGAGCGTTGGCAGTTCCAATATGTCTAGTATCTTATCCACGTTTTGCAATAGATTTCGACTGGTAGCCAAGTCGGCAGTTAACTCAAAAGTAGTGTTTTCACTAGGTGATAGACCTTGGTTCCCTGTCAAGGACTGACACTCGTACGAAGCATCCTTTGAAGCCTGTTTTAGTTCATCGTACGCCGAGTTGAACCTGTTCATACTTTTAAAAGAGTCACAGAGTTGGTAAGACGAGCTGAATATCAGAGAGGCTATGGACTTTGACGCTGCTTCTTTGGATATTTCTAAATACTCCTTTTCATCCTTAATGGATTCTATTGATAGTGATCGTAGTTTGTTCAAGTAGTTTTCCGTCGTTTCTTTAAACTCGGCCGATTTCACTATGTCGTTCGGCAGGTACGGAACCAATATGTCCACCAGCGGGTCTGCCATTAGTTTTACTGTAGTTGTACTATTTTTATTGCTGTTAATCAGAACGTAGTTGGTGAAGTTGATAAAGTTGAGGTTGAAGGAATGACCAGCAGGGTATTTGTGGGTAATACCAACCACGTGCCCGTACGAGGTAGTACAAAGTAATACCTTGCAAATAGGGTTACAAAATATGGTTTCTATAACAACATCACTCAGCCCTTTCAATGGCAGCCAATTAGTGTGGGCAACAGACCATATGATGACAAGAATATTGGAGAAGGGTTTTTCCAATGCATTCCCCAGGGTAAGTAAATTACTAACACTATTTGTTTATTAGTGCTTTATTGTTTTACCTATATGTATTTAAGGATCATTACTCTTTATTATTTTACTTCTCACACAATTATATTTATTACGCCTATTTATTTGTGGATCTACGTGTTGAAAATAAACAATCTAATGCTTCATAGTATGTGTTTATTAATTCGCATGCTATTATATATACGTTTTAAATTTCTGGTTGCGGTTTACCTTTTATCTTGAGAAAAATATCTATATATATTGCATATAACAACTATATGTCATTTTATATGTAAATTTCTAGCATTCAATATACAATCTTTACGCTTGCATAACACATTATATATTAACATGCTAAACTATATTTGTTTACTATAAATGCTCAATGATATTTAATATAAATTATTATTATTTATCATTTATTACTGTTTCCTGTTGTTTTATAATACTTTTATTTGAGGATTATAATTTATTCTTTTATTTTAACTACTTTTATATTGTCAATTTTGTTCACATGCAAATAATATAAAAGGAATGAAATTCTAAGTTAATATTTATATGGGAGAAATACTATATAAAGAATAATAAAATATATTAAAAGTAGTTATTATGATTAATTATTATTATTGAAGTGAAAAGAAAGAAAAGTAAAAGAACAAAAGGGAAAAAGAGACATGTTAATAGTACTTTTAGTATATAGCATAGAATAATACTATATAATAAAATGTAAACAAATATGCCTTAGCATGCATATTACTTATATATATATATATATATATATATATATATATATATAATAACTTAAAAGCAGTAATATGCATATTAATTATTGTGGTGATTAAACATGTGTCAAAGATAAGATATGAAAAAGGAGCATATTAAAGTATACTAAAGTCAGTAGAGCAAAATTATCTATAAACTAAGTAAAGATGTTATTAATGCTAATAGTAAAATGAAAATAAGAAAGAAAAACAGACATGTTTATGTAAAATATTATAAGGCATATAAGGTAAACAAATATACTTTAGCATGTTGCCCATAATACATATAGTCAGTTGTCAGTTGTCAGTTGTCAGTTGTCAGTTGTCAGTTGTCAGTTGTCAGTTGTCAGTCAAGTAGTATGCATACTGTTGTCTAATAGTACTTTTTACAAATTAACCTTTTTATTGAAATATTATATTTTATTTTTATGTATTCTTTCTTAATATTTATATATTTTACAGGTATACCCGTATTATATAATAAAAGCAATCCATATTATCTATATACAACAATCCTTCACAAATCCCCCCTAATATATATATATATATTTACCACACATATATACTTTATTGGATATAGAATATTAATTCAAACATTGAAAATAAAATTTATACTATTTTATTAGCGGTTTGTTGTTGTACAACAGTCCAAAAGACTCAATTCCATTCAAATCTAAAACTGGCAAAGACACATATGTAAATCTGCATCTGATATGTAATATCTATTGAGAAGGAGAATTTGCTTAAAAGCTCTTTAAAACGATGGATTACAAAGCCTCTAAACCTTTGTCTACAATAGATGAAACAGATAAACTTATTATACAGTCTGTTAAATATTACAATCCTTTGCTTTTATTTATTACTATTATGAATATTGAGATGTGTTTTTCATAAAAGACGTAACCAATGCGGGCATGAACATCTGGGAAAAGGAAAAAGAAAGAAAATAAGAAAGGAAAACAAGCAGATTTTGTAATTCGTAGAAAAATAAATCCGTACACGTAAATACGTTATTTACATAAATTACTATATATACATATGAAACAGGACTTTGTTTTAACTCCTGGGGGTGAGGAAGTTTAGCATGAGTGATGTCGAGAAAAAGTCATTTTGTCTGGGTTGGGTATTACCTCACGTGGAGTCACGTGAGGTAATACTCTGCTAATACCTTGCAGGTCATTTTCACCACCCAACACCCTCTCCAGACACCCACCATAAGAAACATAACGTTGGTTTACGTGAGGTTGTGATTATTTATTATTGATTAATTGTGGTTTGTTAATTCTTGTTTGTAAGAGTGTAAGTACAAAAGTGTAGATACAGTACAGGTATTTTTTGCTAACATTATAGACTATTATTTGTTTACATTCATGGAAGGCCTTTATTTTAATGTTAATCAGTGAGTCCTGCTGTGTTTATTCTTTTGTTGTGTACATACTGACTGCGTAGCGGCTACCTCGAAGGTCTAATCAGAGGATACAGAAATGGGCTGCTGACAAATTCAAACTATGTAAACCTTACTCAGTGTGATTCTCTTGAAGGTATGTGTATTTATTATTTAT
Organism: Ascobotryozyma americana; assembly: GCA_030573245.1. Classification (NCBI taxonomy): domain Eukaryota; kingdom Fungi; phylum Ascomycota; class Trigonopsidomycetes; order Trigonopsidales; family Trigonopsidaceae; genus Ascobotryozyma; species Ascobotryozyma americana. The sequence continues at coordinate 34,036 of JAJMCZ010000085.1, read as the reverse complement.
TATTTACTATTTCCACTCTAATCCCGCAGATGTAAAGCTCCAGTTGTCGGCAACGGACTACTCAAACTTTCTGTCGAACGTTCCAGGCCAGCTGTCAACATCAATAATTGCAAACTATGCACAGGAAAAACTTATGAATGAGTTTGCATACATTAAATCACAATCAGTCGGTCTGTTTAGTGAATTGATCGAGTATATCTCATATGGTTACATGATTGATAATATTGCTCTCCTAATCACAGGCACTTTACATGAACGTGACACAAGGGAATTGCTAACTCGTTGTCATCCTTTAGGTTGGTTTGAAACGCTACCTGCTCTTTGTATAGCAACTAATGTTGAAGAATTGTATTCTTTGGTTTTGGTTGATACACCATTAGCAAAATATTTTAAAAAATCAATCTCTGTAGCTGATTTGGATGATCTTAATATTGAAATTATTAGAAACTCTTTATATAAATCATATTTAGAAGATTTCTATAAATGGTGTTTGAAACTTGAATCTCCAACAAAGGAAGCTCTTACTGCTTTATTACAATTTGAAGCCGATAGAAGAACAATAAACATTGCTTTAAACTCCTTTGGTACTGAACTTTCAAAAGATGATAGATTTTCTTTATTTCCAGAATTTGGTCAACTTTGGCCAAATGCTTCAAAATCTTTGGCTCTTGCTGATGACCCTGAACAAGTCCGTGCCATTGTCGAATCAATCCCGCAATACAGAAATTTATTCGATAACTCAAATAACAAATCTATTGAAGATCATTTCTATCAAATTGAAATGGAAATTTGTAGATCCGCATTCACTCAACAATTTTCCTTTGCTGTCCTCTGGGCTTGGCTAAAGGCTAAGGAGCAAGAGATTAGAAATATTACTTGGATTTCAGAATGTATTGCTCAGAACCAAAAGGACAGAATTTCAAATTTTATATCTGTTTTCTAATTTTATACTTTGTTATTTATTTATATATATTTATATATTTATTGTCAATATACTCTGATTTAATCAGGCTGTATGTATGTAAGCATAAATGTGTACGATAGCATCACTACTATACTTAGTACTGATTTATACTATGTACTATAATATAAATGATAAAGTTATGTCACGTAATGATTTATTTATTATAACTATTAATTACAAAGACTAAGGTAAACTACAGATATTTAATGAATGTATTTATATTTGTTTCAGTAGATAAATTATAGAAAGATTGTAATTCTATTTGAATACAAAAATTATGTGCATTTTATTAAATATTTTTATTAATTTGTAATGAGGTTGTTATATTTGACTTACTCTGCATAGTAAACAAAGTACGCGAATTTAATACAATCGTACTATAATTTCTACTAATATTGTTTTAATTTACGCGTGGCGATATTTTTTATGTATTTTTCATGAAGCAAATTAGCTTATGACATGTAATAAAGTACATACCAAGTAGACAAATTCTTCACAAAAGAATATTATTTAAATAAATATAAAAAATAAAAGAATGATATTTTTTTCACAACTTGCTTTTTATATTACTAGGCTAATGTTAAAACACAATAAATGGATTCAGTTGGGAAAATTTACGTTTATATATTGCAATAAACTCTGTCTGTTACACACTAAATTTTCCCACCGATAGTCTGCAATTTGAAAGAATTTACTGCATTGTGTTTATTGAAAAGAGGGACAGTATTCACAACACAGTGAAATCTCGATAAGTGCAGACCAATGGAAAGATTTAGTGTGGAATATACAGAGTTTACTGTGTATATTTTAACAATGACAATACTGAACTATCTAGACGTGGACACAAGACATTCCCACCAAAGCTTAACTTATAAAGTCTTGTTTATTTGACATTGTCTAGATCTGTAAATAAATGTAGGATGTTTATAACTTTACTTATTCACTCTATTTATTTCATACTACATACGTTGGAACACACACGCAATTAACCAATTGGTTAGCAAAAGAATCTTCAAATGAGATTATAAGATGAGACTTTATGAATACTAAATGGGATGTTTATTCAGATAAGTATGTATTTAAGATTCTTTTTACAGTGTAAACCATCTCAGCCACATTTACCAACCATGATCCAAAAGTTCAATACACGTCTACGTTCAAAGTTGTATATAATTTTTTTTACTTTTTACTATTAATTGTATTGAACTACTAAATATTTATAAAAGAAATACTAGTTAATAAAAAATATCCTAAGACAGTATTTTTGAGCAGTTAAAATAGAAACTTTGTATACTCTTCCCTTAGTAAAAAACATAGCAACGCTATTTTTGTTTCATTTTTTGCACAACTGTTTATTTTATACAGATTTATACCAACTAGCTCCCTTTTATTTAGCGGGTTTACCTTGCGATTCGGACTACACTTTTAGACCAAATTGGACACCATTGAACTCGGCTATTGGAACATTTTTTAGGCTAAATCGCTGGAAGATTTTTAGAATTTTTAGGACATTCTCAAAAATGGAGTTGAAATCACCGTTAGAGAAATACGCGTTTCATGGAGAATTTGAAGAAAAATTAAATAGTTTTTTTCAACTATTCGGATTGAATATACTGAGCAAACATTTACATGAAATTTTATTTTCGTTCCTTTTTTATGAAGGAATTTATTTATTGTCAAGAATATTTTCTCCATTATTCTGTAAAAGTTATAAAAATTTATCAAAAAAGAATCAAATTGGATTTGATATTCATGTTGTTTCGCAATGTCAAGCAATTCTAATTTTAATTTTAATTATCCCAATTTTTTTCGACGCTGAACTTAGAAAAGATACATTATTAGCTTCTTCTTCTTGGGGATGTTTTGTCTGTGCAATGGCTTGTGGTTATTTTATTTGGGATACTTATATTTGTCTTAGTTTTATGAATTTATATGGTCCTTTATTCGCTATCCATGCTATTGCGGCCCTTATCGTTTTTATTCAATCTTTTAGACCATTTATACAATATTATGCAGCTCATTTTATGATGTTTGAGTTATCCACTCCTTTTGTCAACATTCATTGGTGAGTTTATACGTGTTATATTTATTGTTTACGTATATGATTATTTTTATTTATATTTATAAACTAACGTCCAGGTTCGCTTCCCATCTTCCTAAAGGTACGATATCAGAAAAAACCCAGACAATCAATGGAATTCTTCTTATGCTTTCATTTTTTAGTGCAAGAATACTTTGGGGTTTTTATGCCATGGGTATATTAATGGTTGATTTTTGGAATAACCTTGATAGAGTTCCAATTATTTTACCGATTGTAACTTGTTTATTAAATTTTAGTCTTGATATTTTGAATGTAATATGGTTCTCAAAAATGGTTAAGATTGCGTATGCAAAGATCTCTTCAAAAGATGAGAAAAAAATTGAGTAGTTGTATCTTCATATACATTAAATAATTAAATGTATATGATCGTATGAAATATAAATAAAATATAATAAAATATAAATAATATAAAATGATATAATAAATATAATATAATATAATATAATATATAAATAAAAAAAACATATACACATTTCATTCATCATATATCAAACGCTTGTCCCGTCTTCACCTTTTTGTTCTTCTTTTCAAAAACTAAATCCTTCCAATCTTTCTCTATCTCGTCATCGTCCTCGTCTAAATGATTTAAAAGATCTCTCCTTTCAGAATTTTCATACTCTCGTTTTTTATTATACTTTTCCGCTTTTCTATCTTTTTTATGAATAGATTTAGACCATGATAGATTATTCTTTAAGTCATCTTTTGAATCCCCTTTTCGAAGACTTGATTTCATTTGTAAATTGGAATCTTCAGAATCATTTGAAATTAAATTTCTAATTTTTAAATCATCAGTTAACCAGCCATCCTTTGGTATTTCGATATTAATATTTGATTTTCTTAGCTCAGGCATTCTAGGCAACCTTAATAAGCCATATGATTTAGCAAGGTCAATATAATTTAAAGATGAAGTTCTAAAAACACTAGACATTAAAAGTTTTGAATAAAATTGAACAAAAGAAACAAAAGCGACAACAGCCTTTTTATGATGTAATTTATTTTCTAAGATCCATTTATTAATAAACTTTTCAAATTTTAAGATATCTTTTTCATTAATTAATGAATTTAATTCAATTTTATTTAAAAAAATCTTTTTAACTTCTAGTATATTTAAATATTCTTCTTCAATTCCCGGAGTTAGAAATAAAACCGAAACTCCAGAATTACCATTTCTACCTGATCTTCCACACCTGTGAAGATATAAGCTTATATCCTTAGGAGGAGAAATATTAATAATTAAGTCAACATTTGGTATATCTAAACCTCTAGCAGCTACATCCGTTGAAAATAATACAGTTTTCTTTTCATCGTCTCCATCTTTTTTAGATAAAGTAGTAGAAAATTTTTTCAAAACTTTGTTACGAATGGAAGTTGATAATTTACCATGAATTGAATAATAAGTAATATCACTTTGAGAATCAAATTTTTCAACTAAATTATAAAAATATGATACACAATCACAAGTGGGGAAAAACACAATTGATTTTTTAAAATTTGAAGTATGAAGTAAATGTAACATACATGGTATCTTTTCACGATAATTTAATATTGCATACTGTTTATTGATTAAACTTGGTGTACTTCCATCAACTGAACTATCTGAAGTATTGACAACAATTTTTACTGGATTTCTTAATCCTAATGTAATTAAATTATTTATTGAATCTTTCATTGTAGCTGAAAATAAAGCACTTCTTCTTTGTTTGGGTAATAGTTTTAAAATATCAGTAATCACTTGGAAAAACCCTAAATCTAAAAGTTGATCTGCTTCATCTAATACTAAAAGATCTAAATCTGATAATTTCACTCCAGATGAAGAAATAAATTTCAAAAGTTTTCCAGGTGTTGCTATTAGAATTTTACTATCCTTTTCTTTAAATATGTGTAAATCTTCTTGTAATGATTGTTTATCATTTCCTGTTAGTAATTGAATTGTGAGGTTGTCATGTTTAACTATATTTTCGTTACTATCACTATCATTATCATTATCACTATCATTATCATTATCACTATCATTATCATTATCAATGGCATCTTGCAACCAGGATTGGGCCACTTTAAAGGTTTGGGAAGCCAGTAAGCGAGTAGGACAAAGGACGATAGCACCAACATGTGACTGAGGTAGAGGATCAATTTTTGATAATCTGGCAAATAAAGGTATTAAAAAGGCTAATGTTTTTCCAGATCCTGTTATCGCTTGCACAATCAAGTCTTTATTTCCGCACAAAATGGGTATTGTAGCTGCCTGGACAGGTGTCATTCGCAGAAATTCTTTCTTCGCGTGTTGATTTCTTTTCGTTAGTATGATTTGATAGAGTAATTAGGCAAAAAGTGAATTATATACGAAAAGTAAGTAAGAAGACTAGTATATAATAGAAAGCATGATATTTTATAAGCATGATTATGAAATAAAGTATAAAATAAAATACAATAAAAAAATAAAGCTTGATTAAAAAGTATAAAACAAGTATAAATAATATAACTATATACCAAAGATGGCAACTGCCGACAAGTGTGAATAAAGGTTTGAAATGTTGAAATTTTTACTCTGAACGCTTTTTGCGTTAACCAAAAAAGAAATGCCCCCAGCTTAACATCGAACAATAAGTAAATAACCTTGTGCATGTGACTGTAACCATATTCCTTTAATCCTGTCAACTGGCAAGGTAACTCTAGCTCGCAAACACTCAATTATTACCACACTTATCCGTCAAACCATCTGCATGAGTTTGAATCTTTAACCTGAGCTCAACTCTTCGTTTACTCCTCCAAATTTGATTCAAAAGAACCGTGACAGCCCAAGTAACCACATCATAAGAAAAACCCAAAAGAAATAAACAACCACAATATAAATAAACCCCACCACAAGCTTCAATACCTTTTCACAAGTACCACAGCAAGAAAAAAAAAAGTTTTTTTAAAAAAAAAATTCCCATGCAATTATGTAATCAGTTAGTCATCTATCTGTGCTAATTTTTTATTTCTTAGTCATCCTAACCAGGTTATAACTAACCACACAATAAACAACCTCTTACCCAGTTCAAACTCGCTCAGCAGATTGCCATCAAAGGTAACATAAAACATCAAACAAGGCCAACAATAAAATACACAAAAAACATAAAACATAAGTCCATTTTTATAAACCATGGGTGCACGATTACTAAGATATCCTGCAAAATATGTCAGATATTACATAATAAGTATATAAAATATTACTTAATACATTGCAGAATTCTCCGTAATAGGTCAGTAATCGGTCTCGAAACTTACAGCCATTTGGGGACCAGCGTATCGATTTTTTCCCAGGAGCGGGAATTTTCCATTGTAATGTAAGTTATATAAACAGCAAATAAAAATGTAAACAAGAAACAGCAAATAAATTGTTAGGGGAAAATTTCAAGTATTCTAAACAAGGTAAACTGATGGGATTGGAAAAAAAAAAAAAATATATATATATATATATATCTCAGGGTAATTATGTATAGAACAGCCCCGGGTAAAGGCACAATCCCGGGATTCCACGTGATAGCCCCGCCATGACTTGCATGCCTTTTTAAGGCCATGTGACGAAGGGTATAAGATTGGATATAAATTGCTATAATTGCTATATTACTATAATTACTTGAGCGCTCTTACCACTACTGCCAAAATTAGTTGCAATACAAACCCAGTTTCACAACCTGATTGTGAAAAGATGAGGCATCCTGTAATTATTGGGGGCACTTCTCATCCTGCGCTTACTAAAGGAATTTGTTCTGTTTTGGGAATTGAGAGCAGTCAGGTTGTTTTAAAGAAATTTAGGTGGGTGGCTTTTAAAAGAAAATGTGTTTGTTAACTATTTTATTGTATTTGATTTGTTTTGGCTTGGGAGTGAATGTTTGTTATTAGACTGTTTTAATATGTTTTTACACTGTTTATTTTGTTAGAGATTAATTATGTGAATCTTGTGATTGTTCTTATTTGGGTTTTATTTGGGTTTATTTGGGTTTATTTGGTTTTATTTGGTTTTATTTGGTTTTATTTGGTTTGAGTTTGATTTGAGTTTGACTTGGGAGGAAAGTTTGACTTTCAAATTATTTGAATTTTTGAATTATTTTAATATATTTTAAATATTTCAAAATGTTTGACTTTCTGTAGATTTTCAATCTTCTAGCTCACTTTAATTATTTAAATTCTGTGAATTCTGTGAATTATTTGAATATTTTTTTACTTTTTAGTTATCTTGAGATGGATTTTAATTTAATTTTTGTATTTTAAATTATTGATTTGAATTTGACTTGGGAGGAAAGATTTTGAAATATTTTAATATTTTAAATTATTTAAATTATTTAAATTATTTTAATTATTTTAATTATTTGAAGTTTTTTAAATTATTTGAATTATTTGAATTATTTTAAATATTTGAGTTATTTTAATTATTTGAATTATTTGAAGTTTTTTAAATTATTTGAATAATTTAAAATATTATAAAATATTTGAATTATTTGAATTATTTTAATATTGCAAATTATTTAAATTATTTTAATTATTTGAATTATTTGAATTATTTTAATATTGCAAATTATTTAAATTATTTTAATTATTTGAATTATTTGAATTATTTGAAGTTTTTTAAATTATTTTAATTATTTTAATTATTTGAATTATTTGAAGTTTTTTAAATTATTTTAATTATTTTAATTATTTGAATTATTTGAAGTTTTTTAAATTATTTGAATAATTTAAAATATTATAAAATATTTGAATTATTTGAATTATTTAAAATATTTTAAATATTTGAGTTATTTTAATTATTTGAGTTATTTTAATTATTTGAGTTATTTGAAGTTTAAAGTTTAAATAGTTATATGATGCAACCTTTTAATAATAATTGCTTTTTAAATCATTTATACGTTTTAGACCATTTTAACTATTTAAATGTTTGAATTATTTGACCTTTCGAAACGATTTTAATTCTTTTAATCCTTTTTAAACCTTCTACCTGCATGTTTTTTGCCAAATATGAAATGCTTATGTTTATGCTTATTCTACTTAAATTTTTAACACTTCAGCATTTTAATTTCTTTAACGTCACTTACTTTTACTAAGTCTTTCTATTTTCTTTTTTGTGTATTGTATAATACTGGCTATGCACAGCACAGTGTATTCTATGTATTATGCAGACTCTGTAATTGTTGGTTTATTTACACCGTTAACTATTTTTTATATTATATTTATATTATTTATATTATATTTATACATTCATATTTAATTTTTTTTATATTCATATTCATTCTCTCATGTACTAACAAACAGCAATGGAGAAAACTCAGTGACAATCATTGACTCTGTTCGTGACAAGGATGTCTACGTGATTCAAACCAGTTGTGGAAATGTTAATGATAATTTTGTTGAACTTTTAATCACATTATCTGCATGTAAAACTGCTTCAGCGAGAAAAGTTACTGCTGTCATGCCCTTGTTTCCATACTCTAGACAACCTGATGTTCCTTACAAAAAAATTGGTGCACCGTCAGAACATTATTTAGGACGAACTTATTCTGGTTCAATGGATCTTGATGTAAATATAAATAACATAAACAAAAATAAGAATAATAAAAATAACATAGATGATGCGTGTATAAGTAGTAGTAACACTCTCTATTCAGAATCTAATGCAGGTCATAGAACTTGGGTTGCCCAATCTGGTAATTTAGTCGCAAATTTATTAGTGTGTGCTGGTGCTGACCATATAATTACAATGGATTTACATGATGCTCAATTTCAGGGTTTTTTTGATATCCCAGTCGATAATATGTATAGTAGACCGCTTATGATTAGATATATCAATGATAAAAGTAATTTAGATTTACAAAATACTGTAATTGTTTCACCCGATGCTGGCGGTGCAAAGAGAGCAACTGCTTTAGCTGATACTTTACAATGTGATTTCGCTTTAATCCACAGAAATCTTTCTCTTCTTTCTCCTTCTAATATAGATGAAAATCAATCAATGACTATAGTTGGTGATGTGTTCCAAAAAACTGCTTTATTAGTTGATGATTTGGTTGATACAGCAAATACAATCATTCGTGCTGCTCGTTTACTTAAACAACAACATGCACATAAGGTTTTCGCTATCGTAACTCATGGTGTATTTTCAAGTAATGCTCTACAGAAAATTAAAAACTCTTCAATTGATAAAATTATTGTTACAAATTCCATACCGCAAGATAATGCTAAATTCATTTTAGGGGACAGAATACAAGTTATAGATGTATCTTTGTTATTTGGCGAAGCTATTAGAAGAATTCACAATGGTGAATCCCTTTCCAAACTGTTTGATTCAGATTTTTTGTAGTTGTGTATATTAAATACAATTATCTTTTATTATTTATTTACTTTACTTACTGCATTATATTTTTTTATCCTGTTTATCACATTAGATCTATATATCATAAACACTTTTGGTACATTTTAGTCTGTAATACATATATATATATATATATATATACATAAACTTATCAATCAATCCTTCTTTTTATCCTTTTTGCTCTTTTTACTGTGAGATATAGAACTATCTTCATCTCGTTTACGTTTCTTTGATTCCTTTTTAGATTTTTCTGCCTTTTTAGCTTCTTTTTTCAATTTTTTCAAACGTTTAAGTTCAGATTTTGGAAGTTCTTCATCATTTTCCTTTTTACCTTTTTTATCCTTTTTAACTTTTTTCTCCTTTTTCTCTTTTTTCTCTTTTTTCTCTTTTTTATCCTTTTTATCCTTTTTATCCTTTTTAGTTTCCACATCCTCAACTATACTATTATCATTTTCATCTTCAGACTCTGACTCTGAATTGCCATCAGTAACTATGCTAGTATTTGCAATACTTTTAGTATCCTCACTATCACTGTCACTTTCTTCTTTAGATTTAGATTCTACAAATGTATTATCTGCATCAGTATTATATGCTTTAATTGGTTTAAATCCAGTATTTAAAGATGAAGAAAGACGAACGGTTGATTTAATTTCTCTTCCTTCTAAAGAACTCAAACGACCTTCAATTTTTAAACGTGAGTCTATTCCAATTGTAGGTGTGTCATCACGTTCTTCAGAAAGAGCATCTACACGAAGTGCAATTGACGATTTTGCAGCAAGCATACGGGCTATTTTACCTTTATTTTTACCAGAAGCTTGACCAATTAATGAAGCATTATAAATAATACCATATTTTGGAGTATCTTTTTTAGCCTTAAGAGCCCTAAATAAAGCCTTTTCAGCGCCTAAAATTTGTAAAGTTGAAGCTGGTGCTTTAGCAAGAGAGACAATTGAACCAGAGTGTGCAATTAAACGTGCACCAACTAATTCGCCAACTAGTGTAGTAAGATTTGGTGCTATAGCATCCATTCTTGCACATAAATATGAATATAATTGTTCTCTATAAACTGTAAATTCAATAACCTGATCAGCAAGAGAATTTATATTTATTAAATCAAATGGGGTAATTTCAGTTCCCATAGAAATTTCTGCTGCCGCTTTTAAAGCTTCTTCAGTTTCTTCTGGTAAAATACTTGATAAATCACAATCAGCAGCATTTGATCTTATTCCCATAGCTTTAACAACTTTTGCATAGGCTAAATTATCTGAAACGATTTTTGTCATTTCAGGGAAATGCCAACCATACCATTCTTTTAATCTCATTGCGTATGTATTGAGTTCTTTATCTATATCATCTAACAAGGCAATTGCTTGGATAATCATTGTGTCGACTTTATCTGGTGAAAATTTAAGTTTATATCTTCCGAGTGAATGTGCAATTCCAAGTGACATGCTTGAAAGTGTTTTTTCGTCTAACCCAGGGAGAAGTTCGGGAAGATGTTCTTTGATCGCTCGATATACGTCTTGAAATCCTGAATCGGATATTATTTCAAGTTTCAATCCAGGAATTTTGTTTATAGCGTTTCCTACAAGATTAGAAAAAGTTAAAAAAAAAAAGAAAAATGAACCCACCTAGTTTAGGATCCGCAACTAACAAACTAGTTTTCTTTTCATCCTTATATTCTGAAATTAAATTTGAAAGTTTTTCTGAGATTTTTCCATCAACAACTGAGGTAAGTTCCTCAAGGGCACTTGCTGAACCATCGAATTTTGAAAATGATTTTAATTTAAAACTGAAAGTTAGCACACGATTTTGAAATGACAATAAATGGAAATAAATAAGAATAGTTAAAATAATTTTTTACTCACAGTTGAGCAATTCCTTCTGGAGTTAATTTGTCTTCAGAAATCTGTTTTTTAAGAGATTTTGAGTCTTTAGTTTTGAACAAAGCATAACCAGCAGCGGTTTCTGCAAGCACAAGCATCGACATTTTATTTACACACTAAGTCTTTATTATTTTTACAACAAATCTGGGTATTTTGTACAGTTTCCAAAAAAAAAAAAAAAAAAAAAAAAAAAAAAAGCTAAGTTAAAACTCAAAAAGCCTTCCAAAAAGTAAAAATTTTCTGAAAAAATTGAAAATTTAAAGATAAAAATTGAAAATTTGATGTTGAATTTAATTTTATTTTTCGTTGCTATATCCGTTGCTGTGGAGAATTTGTGTTACCATAGTGATAAGGTAGCAAATTTAACTTGTAATACCACCCCCTCTTGTTTAGTGTATCGCTGAAAAAGTATTTATATTAAGGAACATCTGATTAAAACTGTGATTTTTATTTTTAAATTAAAAAATTTTAAAGCAGATGTTTCCCAATTAGTATATAATTTCCTAATATAACAACACGAGGTGGACGTTAACAGACAATTAAAAAATAATTCCCTAATTTGTATAATTTCTATACGCTTTTGACTTGGGAGATTAAAAAAACTTGGATGATCAACCTTGGAATTTTTAAAAAACTGTAATTATAAAGCCAAATTTACCCAAACAAACTATACAAAATGCTCTATCTTGTTGGCCTCGGTTTGTCTTCTGTCAAAGATGTGTCTGTCCATGGTTTGGAGACGATTAAAAAGTGTTCGAGAGTCTATTTGGAAGGATATACCTCTATCCTGATGGACGCTAACCAAGAATCTTTGGTGAGTGTTTTATTATTATCGTTTGTTATTATCGTATGTTAACTTGCAGGAAAAATTCTACGGACGGGAAATAATATTGGCAGATAGAGACATGGTCGAGCTAAGCAGCGACGAAATTCTAAGAGATGCAGACAAAGAAGATGTGGCTTTTCTTGTCGTTGGAGATCCATTTGGGTGTGTTTGTACTGTTAAATTTATTAAATGTGGTTTATCTGTTGTTGATCTGTTGTTTACTTTGTTGCTATTTTATTCTATGTTGCTATGTATCACACACTAACCAACAGGGCTACCACTCATACAGACCTTTTACTGCGTGCAAGGGAACTTAAGATCCCATTTACTTCTGTTCATAACGCATCGATTCTAAACGCTGTAGGTGCTTGTGGTGTTCAATTATACAACTTTGGACAAACTGTTTCTTTAGTGTTTTTCACAGACAATTGGAGACCAGATAGTTTTTACGACAAAATCAAAGAAAACCGCAAAATTGGTTTACACACGTTAGTTCTCTTTGATATTAAAGTCAAAGAACAAAGCATTGAAAATCTAGCTAGAGGAAGAAAAATTTACGAACCTCCTAGATACATGGATATATCAACAGCTGCTTCCCAACTGATTGAAGTGGAGAATAAGAAAAAGGAATTGGCCTACACTGAAAATACACCTTGCATATCAATTTCCAGACTTGGCAGTCCCGATCAAAAATTCATCGCTGCTCCTCTGAAAGACTTTCTTGATATACAATCTGGAAACCCGTTACATTCTCTTGTCATATTAGGAAATCGTGTCCATGAACTCGAATTAGATTTTGTGAAAGCTTTTAGCAGCGATCCACAGGCTTTCATGCAGGCTCAGAAGGAGGATAAGAAGATTATTCCTCTGTAAAATGTGTGTATATATATTGTTTTATGTGTGTATTATATTTATCAATTTTTTGTTTATGTTAAAATAATAAGCTAGTATAATTATTACAGAAATACCAGCACTACATACATATTAATTAATCTATGACTATATAATGTAAAAGTGTTTTGTTAAATACGAAAAGTGTTTGATGGCTATTTTTAATAAATTCTTCAACTTGCAACTCAAATTAAGAGTGTGTGAGAAAAAAAAAAATTAACAAAAATGCTCGGCAACGGGGAATTGAACCCCGGTCCCCCGCGTGACAGGCGGAAATTCTAGCCACTAAACTATTGCCGAATTTCTTAAGAAAAATTTATTTTATGCTAATAAGTATTTAAAAAGTACTTTATTTATAGTAAACATTAAAAACCAAAAAATAATAAGAAAAAAGCAAGCAAAAGATTAAACCAAATCATTATAATAACAAAACATTGCTTTTATTTGCTTATTCGTGTCCCTATTCAGTGAAATATTAATAACCTTTGAGATGTTCTTTCAAATCTATCATTTTGAATTCTAAATTTCTACCCAAAGGTAACACCTCAGATATACTAACATTATAAAGGTATTACCTCGTGTTGTTATAGAAACTGCGTTTTTTCAAGGTGCAAAAAAAAAAAAATTAAAACTTAGTAAATCATCAAACAAAAAGATTTAAAATTATTTTAAAACACATCAATTTACAGGTTGAATATTTAAATAATATCATTATATTTAATTATAAATATACTGTTTTGTTGAAATTCATAATGGAGTCAGCGTCTTTGAAAGATATTACGAATGATATAAATATTGGTCATGGTTTAGATACTATTAACAAGGATCTAGATACGAGGACAGATAACGTGATTCGAAGAAGAGTGGGACCAAATAAAAAAGAAATAAATTCAGCTATATTGACACCAAGATCTAGATCACCGTTAGGAATCATTCCTATACATTCGAAATATAAAGGGATTATTCACAAATATGAAATTCCACGAAAATTATTTCATGTTTCAATAGGATTTTTAACATTAAAATTATACAAATATGGATATACTATAAATGATATCACTCCAGTATTAATAGTTTTGTTAGTGATTATTGGCACTGCAGATATTTTACGTTTTAGATATAAAACATTTTCAAAATTGTATATAAAATTTTTAGGAAGTTTAATGAGAGAATCTGAGGTTAATAATTGGAATGGTGTAATTTGGTATTTGTTGGGTCTTATAATTGTTTTTTTAATTTTTCCATTAGATATTTCAGTTTTAAGTGTTTTATTGCTTTCTTGGGCTGACACTACTGCATCGGTATTTGGAAGAAAATTTGGTTATTTGTCTTTTAAATATGGAAGGAAATCTTTAATTGGCTCTTTTGCTGCTTTTTTAACAAGTTTTTTAGCCGCTTTCTATTGGTATAATTTATTAATTTCAACCTCAAAGGATAATTTAGCTTTAACAAATTCTTTAGCTTGGACTCCGCAATCTTCAAAGTTGTCTTTATTCCATTTTTCTTTATTAGCAGGTTTCATAGGTTCACTTTCAGAAGCTATAAGTTTTTATGGTATTGATGATAATTTAACTATTCCAGTTATTTCTGCTTCTTTTTTATGGCCAATTTGTATTTTAAATCGCAAATGATGTGTTTGTAATGGTGTGCTTTTTTATTGTTTATTGGTTTTTGTTTACTATCTCTTTGTTTATTATCCCTTTGTTTATTATCTCTTTGTTTATTATCTCTTTTTTATTTGTTTAATTTATTTATTTAATTTATTTATTTAAATTTTATTTTTTTTTTTTTTTTTTTTTTTTTTTTTTTTTTTTTTTTTTTTTTTTTTTTTTT
>JAJMCZ010000085.1:0-19086 GCA_030573245.1 Ascobotryozyma americana | reverse complement strand
AATCATGTTTTTATATTTATCATTTTCAACTAGACCATTATAATTAAAAGAATTAGATACTGTATTTAATATAGAGCTATTTAAACCAGTTAATATTAAAGATTTATACCACATATTATACACTGAATCTACTATACTTTGTACTTCGCTAGAATCAACTCCGGGAGAAAACACAATATCCTTTGGATATATACAATCCCATAAGACTAAAGGATATGCATCTGCTTTTTCAAAATCAGGTCTAGAAGGATACTTATCAACATTTAATAACTCTTGCACAATACTAGGTTTTTCTAAATTTTGTCCTACAAGAAATAAGATAGCCATCATTAAACGAACTTGGTTCCATAAAAACGCTGAACCAATTAAATCAAATACATATAAAGAATTTGATTCATTTATTAATGTAATATCTGCATGTGTTATTGTTCTATTATAATTTGTAATTTGTTTTGAGCCATCTAGTTTAGCGAAATTTCGAAAATCATGTTCTCCGATAAACATTTTAACTGCTTCCTTCATTGGATTTACATTAATTACACCCTTTTCAGCTAGAAAAAAATACTTGTAATGTCTAGCTAAACACGAAAATCTTGCATCAAAATCTTTTGGAGGTCTTAAACAAATTCCATGTATACGTATTTCTGATGGTAACAGTTTATTTAAAATTTTAACATAAGGAATTTCTTTAAAATCATTTACGGGATCTTTTTGTTCATCTAGTGATAATTTTGATCTTACTTTTAATGATATAGTTTGGTTTAATGCTGAAACTCCTTTATCAGTACGTCCACATCTACTAAAATTACAGAAATTTTCAAGATTCTCCCTAGATTCTTGAGGAATAAGTCTAGCCATAATTAGTGCATCAAGAAGTACAGATTCTATAGTACAAATTGATTTATCCATTTGGTATGCTAATCCAGAATAATTTAAACCTAAATATGCAAATTTTAATGCTATAGATCTGGTAGAATATTTAGAAAAATCGATTGTTTTACTAAATTGATCTTTTGCTGTTTTATTGTCATTCGATAATTTTTTACTTGTTTTTTCTAAACTTAATTCAGTTTCTAATTCTAAAATTTTATTAAGTAATTGATCACGATCCCAGTTTTTATATTTATTAATATCAATTTTTTTTCCTAATTTTGATGAAGAAATCATTTTTATTAATTTTTTATTACTTTGAAAATTAAAAAACCTCATGTATTGTAAATTTAAAATTTTAAAAATTTGTTCTTCTTAATTTCGTGAGGTCAGATCTTTCATATAAATAAATATATTATAAGCAAGGACAATTGCCCTTATAATTATGAATCTAAACTTTTACTAATGGGTAAAAGAGAAAAAATTAGTATTGAAAAGTGAAAAACTCATAAAAAATTCAAGAATTTCCTGTTTTACTAAGTTGACCGATCTTTCTTGGCAATTTAAAGTTGCTTTTCATATAAAGTGCTGGGTTTATAAATTGAAATAAAATAATGTTTAAATTGTGTGTAATTTTTTATATGAAGATTACTATTCTTCACTTATAATTTTATTAAATTAAGCAAAATATCTTATTTTAACAATACAATTATAACGAATTTTTTGATTAAAAAAAAAAAAAAAAAAAAAATAATATCTATCAATTTTAGCTTAGTTTTATTGAAAATTCTATCTGTTTTGTTTAATTATTTCGTAAGTTTACAATAAATTAATATTGTAGTACCACTATCTAATTGTCACTATTCTATCGAGAGTATTGTTGAATTTTTAGTACTTTTTATAATTTTGATCTTTTTATGTAAATATTTTATTTATTTTAATAGATATTTAAATAATAGTTAATATAAAGTTTTCATATTTTAAGGTATCTAAAGAATTATATTTCTGACATTACATGGCTTTCTTATTCTTTTACATTATAAAACAATAGAGAAAAATAAAAAATATAACAATAAAATATTAAAAAATATCAACATAGCTTATTAGTGGTTTGTTGTTATTATACAACAGTATACGTTAGAAAGCGGTTACTGTGATGTATAAAACTTATAAAACTTATAACGAATATACACAGTAAAGACATATGAATCTATCTAAAGAAATGAATAATTATATAAATCCGTATTTGAAAAAAAAAAATTGATATTTTGCATTGCTAGACCTATTTTTTATATCTATTTATAGGAGACAATACCAGTACTATTTTCATTTTTGCTTGGTAGTGTACTAAGACTTCACGTTCTCAACAAAAACTTAATTACTATTTTGCTATGCAATTTGCCATGTTTATATCCCAAATGCGCTGTATTTTGCGCAAACTGTTGTTTTTTTTATTTATAAATCTTATAGCCTTATAGCCTTATTGTTTTATGTGATTTTGATAGTGCTATGTGAGAACAATAGTAACCACTCAACAGGTAATTATCTATTTATATGTATTAATATTATGTATGTAGACAAAATTTACAATATAAAAGCAGTAAAGATAAAAAATAATATATTAATATTATATAAAATATTTTCTATTTAAATTTATATTTTTCATAATCAAGAAAACATCAAATATTTATAATAATTCAATATGCGTCAAATAAGAATTTGAGGTTAATAATCCTCACTATAAATATTCTTAAACACAAGATAACAATAATTAACAATTGATAAGTAGTAAATAGCAAACAATAAATAGTAAATAATAAACATAATAGGTATTATAATTGTAATAGATATGATAATATAATAGTTATTATAATTGTAATAGATATGATAATATAATAGTTATTATAATTGTAATAGATATGATAATATAATAGTTATTATAATTGTAATAGATATGATAATATAATAGTTATTATAATTGTAATAGATATGATAATATAATAGTTATTATAATTGTAATAAAAGTAATGATTATAATAGATAAAGCATTTGAGAAATAAAATAATGAGCCTCAAAAGAGTTAAAGTAATAAATAAATAAAAAATAAAATAGTGTTAGTAATTTACTTATCTCGAGGAATATACTGAAAACCCCTTCGCCATATCCTCATAACCATGTGGGCGGATATTAGTGTGGTTGCCCACAGGGATAATTATAACCAAGAAAGCATACCAGGGTCTTATCCTATAATGTGCAAAATAAGGGAACAATAATGATAAAAATAATAATGCTTTTATATGAATCCAAAATACTATACTATATATAAAGTTTATAATTGAATGACATTAAGAAAAAATAAAGTAAAACAAAATAAACTCCATATAAAATATGAAAATTGCTTTTATTCATCCAGATTTGGGAATAGGTAATTATTTATTTAATTTTTATTTATTCATATCAAATATATTTATATTTATTTTTTTTCCCCAGGAGGTGCTGAACGTCTTGCCGTGGATGTTGCTTTAGGACTTAAAAAATTAGGCCACGAAGTTGTTATTTATACTTCTTACTGTGATAGAAAGCATTGTTTTGAGGAAGTTCAAAATGGTAATCCTCCTCTATTGAATTGTAGAGATGCAGCAATTTTCAATTTAATATATTGTTAATATTTAATAATTTTTATACATGTAAATTAACACTTGATTTTTAATTATTTTTCTTTAGGTGATATTACCGTAATTATTGCTGGGGACAGCATATTTCCAAGATCAATTTTTGGAAAATTCTCCATATTATTCGCAAGTTTACGACAAAATCATTTAGTTTTATATTTTCAACATAAAAATAAAAATTATTATGATACTTTTATAGTTGATCAACTTTCAATTTGTATTCCTTTTCTATATTTAAGAAGTTATTCTGGCAGAATTCTGTTTTATTGTCATTTCCCTGACCAACAATTAACTACACGAAATAATGTTTCTAAAAACTTTACAGATTACCTTTCGATTGGATAGAACAAGTAACAACTTCTCTAGCCGATTCGATAGTTGTAAATTCCAAATTTACAAAATTTGTATTTAAAAACCAATTTAAGTTAATAAAAGTCGAACCTAATATAATCTATCCTTGTGTTCCGTTTACTGATCCTAATATTAATAAATATTCTAAACAAGAGTCTTCTTTGCGTATGGATAGATATAATTCAAACAATCAAAATAATGCTAAAGAAATTGTACAATTTTTAGAAAATCTTCTTAGATTTATTCTCTCAATTAATTGATTTGAAAGGAAAATGAATATAGAACTTGCTATAAGGTCCCTTGCAGAAGCAAAAAAATTAATTAAATTGACAAACCAGCCAATTAAGACTTTAAAATCATCGTCTCCTAATAGACCCAATTTATTATTAATTATAGCTGGTGGATATGATAAAAAGAATAGAGTAAACAAAGAATATCTTAATGAACTTTTATCTTTATGTAAATCCCTTAATCTCAAATCTCAAACTCTTGGAAAAAATTTTCTTCCTCATAAAAGTTCATTCGATGTTCTTTTCATGCCTTCTATTTCTAATACGACTAAAAATTCTTCTTAATTCAGCACAACTCTTGCTGTATACTCCTGACCGAAAGCATTTTGGGATAGTCCCAATATAATCTTTAGCTGCTGGCACTCCAGTATTAGCTGCTAACTCTGGTGGTCCTCTTGAAACGATTCAAGAAGGCGTTACAGGATGGCATAGAGACATAAATAATTTCCATGCTTGGACTGAAATGATTGCCAAAGTTTGCGATCCCACCTTACCTGATAGTATTAACATTATTACTTATCAGAAAATGTCTCAAGCTGGAAAAAATTATCACAAACTGAATTTTCTCGTGACGCTATGAGCAAAAAATTTGAAGATAAACTTAAAAGAATAATAGAATTTAACACGAGAGGGATTTACTTCTTAAGAAGTAAATTAGTACCCAAATTCTATGTCTTTTTCTTTATTTTCTTATTTTTAGCTATATCTCTAAACTTTCGTTTATAAACCATGTTGAAGACCAGTTTGATCAGGAATAGGGTTGTTGTTGGTTCTTGTTCTTGGTGCCATTATAAGTAATTGAAATAAAAAAATATGTATTTATTTAAAGTTACTATAAAATATAGAATAAGAAAAAAAATAACATTGTTTCGATGATTATTTAGTTTCCGAACTATGGTCGTTTTATATACATGTGTTTGTAAATGTAGATAAGAATAAATATGAAAGTAGAAGTGGATATGAATAAATATAAAGATTGTAAAATGTAGATAGGAATAATTATAACGAGATGAGAACAATGTTTCAGTAGAACTTAGATAGGAAGACATGGTATGGTAGTGATTACGAACATTTGATACTATTGGTTGTCAACTTCCAACAAACCGTACGTGTCAATCCTTTTCTAGATTGCCATATACGGTTTATAGACAAAGTTTAGAGATATAGCTAAATATAACAAAATAAAGAAAAAGACATAGAATTTGGGTATATTCATAACTAATTTACTCCATGGGCAGTAAATCCCTCTCATGTTAAATTCTATTATTCTTTTAAGTTCATCTTCAAATTTTTGGCTATATATATATATATAAAAAGAAAGTAAACTTGTTATATATAATTGGGAATTTGTTAAATTTATTACAAAGTTGTTTGTTTTGTTGATCTTTTCTATAATAAAATTTTTAATATTTTCTCTTGTCTATTAATATCAATAGTGTTGTGTAATTTTTTTGTAGTATTAACAGTACCGAGACAAACTTTCATAAAATAATATATTATATCACCACTGTACTTATTTCACCCGCAGAGTTGTTTCTATAAATTATATGCATAATCATGACTAAGAAAAAGTAGCTTCACTTGCATAAAGTAAATATATAATCATATATAGAACAAAATTACTATCGCAATAAGTACACACTGTAAAGAATCTCTAACTTTAATTATTGAATACCGGTTAACAATTCTAATTTTAATTTGTCTATTCTCTTCAAAACATCGAATATTAGCTATCACAGAAAAAACAGTTAAATATATCTCTTGGGTATAATAACTAAAAAAAATAATTTGGACTAATTTGCTGGATAATATATTACCTGCAAAGCAAATATTTGATAATACCTGGAGAAGAATTAAAAAAAAAATTAAGTTGATTTTTTAAATATAAACCACTCCAATGGATACAATTAATATGGTAAAAAATATTATTATATAGTATGTATAAAAATTAAAAAAATAAAAATGGAAATAGAAATAGAAAAAATATTTTTTTAATCAAAATGTAAATAAAAGCAATTACAAAATATTAAAACACACAAACTCGCAGCTATGACAAAAACAAGAATAGTATAACACGGTGAAAAATTATCATATAATATAATATAATATAATATAAAAAATAAAAAAATAAATAAAAAAGGAACAATAATGTTTATATGTATGAAAATTCATTTTTGATTATTATTATACACAGACACATTTCAAATAATATATACTTTCAGAATTCATGTTTGGCAAATTATAATTTACACTATTACAAAAAACATTAAAAATCATTATGCCAACATAAAATCAAAAAAATATAATATGAAAAAAGTATTGCTTTGCAACAATTATTGTTAAAAATAAACCTGCATACTGTAAAGGTTCAAAAAGTATGTATATTCTGTCATTAATATGACATTATCAGTTTAAAAATGGAAAACAACAGCGCAGTTAATACTATACGAAATTATAACAGATAAACAACTTTCTAATAAAAATTTCACTTCCAAGTGAATTAAAATTTTCTATCACATTTTGGAAAAGTTCTAAAGAGTATTGATATTTCAGCTCCCAGATGTACTGATTTTACTCCAAAGAAGATAGTTACCTAAATAGAAAATAATTGTCGTAATAGTGTCAAATTATGTTTAGTAGAGCTGGGAAAAAGACAGTCCCGGTCTTTTTATTAACTTTCTTTTTTTAACTTTCTTTTTTTAACTTTCTTTTTTTAACTTTCTTTTTTTAACTTTCTTTTTTAACGTTTTTTTTTGGACCGTAGTCTTTTTCCAAGAAGGTAGTTTCACAAGGAATGTTCCCACCGCTCATTCATGGTCATGATAACATGTACCATAATAAGGTACTTTAATAATTCATTTGTGTGAAGATTGTATTTTCGTAATTTCTTTTTAACCCTACTCCTATGTATTACTAACCCTGCAGCTAGTTGTTATGCTGCCCACTTTTATTTTTTTATTTCAAAAAAAATAAAATCCACAAAAGCCTAAAATGTTTCTTTTCCACTCCTTCTTCCAAATTAGGCTATATCGTTTCTTTCAAACCTAACCTTGTAACCCTTTCTTCTATGCATCAAAAAAGCAAATCTGATGCTAGACCAGTCCCAATACCAGTTTTCCTCCTTCTATTTGCTAGAAGCAGTACCAGTAATTTTTGCGTTTTCGACTGGTGTAGATTCTGTACAATATTATGGGGTTGTTTGGTTAGTGTAATGCAGCAGTTTTATTAAATTAAATTTACTGGGTTTAGCTAGTTGGAAGTTGGGATTGAAATACAGAAACAGCAAACGTATTTCTGGTTTGGAATACTATATTTACTTCAAAAAATAATTATTATATTTCACAATAGATATACAGCAAAGCTATATCCCTTAGGCTTACTTTATAGAAAAAAGTGTAATAATCTTGATATAATTTTTTTATATTAATTTTATTATATGTTGTACAATAACTTTTATCTAATTAATAATTTTAATATATATTTTTACAATAACCTTTAAATAATTAATAATTTTAATATATATTTTCTTATGGTTTTTGTAATAATTAGTGAGTAAATAAATAAACAATAAAATAGTCTTAAATTATATAGTAGACTTTATTCTTTTAATATCTTTACTCTGTCTATTGAGACTAATATGAAAAGCTGGTGTTGGTGCCATGATTAGGTCGCGTCTATGTCTTATGGACAAAAGACGAGAGAGACTACTTTTAAAGGTAGGGTAATCTTTTTGTATGATTATTAAAAATGGTTTCTTCAAAAGCTACTTTTTTATGGTCTTATAGTAAATCACAACAAAATAAACAACAAGTAACTTGATTTAAACATATCTTTTTAACTTATATATTAAGAAAAATATTTATTTACTTTTACTACATGTATTGAAAAAAAAAAAAAAAATTAAAAATGTTGAAAAGTTAAAATACATTTATCCATATTTGTTTACATTATAAGCAAAATACGATACTAAAAAAAAGAAAAAAAAATAGAAAAAAGGTTTATAATTATCCATGGAATAGTATTAATTTAATTTATTAAAACTAATATTATTATCAAAAACATAGTGCTTTTATTCATAAGAAAGTGCTTTTTGAAAAAGTTGATTGTAGTCAAAAATCATATAAACAATTAAAAATATATGAAAAACAAGTAAATATACGTAATACATAAAAAATTAAAGTCACAGGGCAAGTGCAACCAAGAGAACGGTCTTGTATTTGGGTATCGTTCAAGCTCTAAAGAGCCTAAGGGCAAAGTGTGTCGCGCCCGTGGCCTAAGCCTAGCACAAATAAGAATTGTTAAGCTAGGTTTTTCTACCAATACACCGCTCTAAAATTGATTAAGTAGCATAAAATATTGTACTTCCATAACGACAAACGACGGTCCCGATAAGTCTCGTTGACGCCTTGGTTAAAAAAAATTTTTTACTGCATAATTATTTTTGTTTTTAAGACCGATATTTACAACGAAATCATTATAATATAAATAATTTAATTGCTTAATTAATAATCAAGACTTACGACGTCATTATAGAATAATTTAAACTTTTTGAGGTATTAATTGTTTATTAATTATTACTGTAAATAATCATATTTGTCGCTATTTTTATAAAATTGGTATTATATAAATAACCAAAAACCAATGGAATACTTTAGAATTAGAATGAACAAGTTTTAGTTTCCAAATGAATTAAGCCTTTAGCACTAAAGTCAATAAAAATCATATAGCGAATTAGAGACTCCAAAAGGTTCATTTTTGTAACAAAAAACAGAACAATAACGTTTTTTTTTTTTTTTTTATTATAAGTAAAACTTGATGCGAAAGCAAATAAACAAATAATCATACATATAAATAAGTAGTCCCAACTTGTGAAAGTTGAGTAAAGATTTCTTTTTAGATAATCGTATTTATCATTATTATAATTAACTTTTTAAATAATTTTTATTTTTTAACACTTGTTCAATCGTATAAATATATTATCATATTCAACAAATTAAGTAAGTTGTTAACAAAAGGCAATGTTTAGAATGAATCTTTTATAAATATTATAGATATTTTATAATTTCATTATTGATTCTTTTTCTTTTTTTTTTATATTATTGTTGAATGTAGAAACATTTTGCTTATCCATATTATATAATGAAATTGTAAAATTTGCCTAATTGTATGTGTATTTGGAGAAAATGTAGAAAAGCGTAAATAAAATAAAATACATAGATTAACATTGGTGATTTTCTTTTTTTTTCTTTTTAGAAATGCTCTCGCAAACTACTAGATCCATTGTCAAATCTACTGTTCCAGTTTTAGAACAGCATGGAACTACTATTACTAGCACATTTTATAAAAATATGTTAAATGATCATAAAGATTTCTTAAATATCTTCAATAGAGTAAACCAAGCAAAAGGAGCACAACCAACTGCATTGGCAATTACTATCTTAGCAGCAGCTAAACATATTGATGATCTATCAGTTTTAATTCCACAAGTTGAACAAATTGGATACAAACATAGAGCTTTACAAGTAAAACCTGAACATTATCCAATTGTAGGAGAATATCTTTTAAAAGCTATTAAACAAGTTTTAGGAGATGCTGCTACTCCTGAAATTATTAATGCATGGGCTGAAGCTTATCAAGCTATTGCAGATATTTTCATTTCTGTTGAGAAAAAAATGTATAAAGATGCTTCTTGGGAAGGTTGGAAGCCATTCGAAGTTGTTAAACGTGAACCCGTTTCGGAAGATATTGTTGAATTCACAGTAAAGCCTACAAAAGAATCAAATATTGATATCTCCAAAGTTCCAATTGTTGCTGGGCAATACATTACTGTTGATACTCATCCAAAAAGACAAGATAATAAATATGATGCTTTAAGGCACTATTCTTTATGTTCTATTGAAAAAGATGATGCAATTAGATTTGCTGTTAAATTGAAAAAATCTAAAGATCATCCTGATGGTTTAGTTTCAGAATATTTACATAAGGATGTTTCTATTGGTGATAATTTAAAACTTTCTGCCCCAGCTGGAGATTTTGCTTTAAACAAAGAATTAATTAAACAAAACAAAATTCCATTAGTTTTATTGTCATCTGGTGTAGGAGTAACTCCATTAATGGCTATGTTAGAAGAACAAGTTTCTAAAAATCCTGAAAGACCAATATATTGGATCCAATCATCACACAATCCTAATCAACAAGCATTTAAGCCTCAAGTTAAAGCTATATTGGAAAAATGTTCGAATGTTGCTATAAATATAATTCATACAAATCTTCAACCACGAATTGATGCTGCATTTTTAGAAAAAGAAGTCCCTGCACATGCTGATGTTTATCTTTGTGGATCATTAGAATTTATGCAAGCAATGATTAAATATTTTAAGAATTTTAAACATAATGATTACATGATTCATTATGAACCTTTCGGTCCAAAGATGTCTACCGTTAAAGTTTAAACCCCATAAATTCATTTATTTGTATTTCAAATTGTAAAATTAATAATTATAAAAGTTTATATAATAAATGAAGCAGCATTTATAACCATTGTAAAATTTCATATAATAAAGAAGCGGAGTATATATCATGCAGAGTTTTATTGAGTTGTCACCCAAATCTTAATCTTATTAGAATACCTTGTCATAAGTTTACATTTAGCAAATTATCTATTTATTGTGTGAATAAACATACTATATTTAGGTCTTAGCCAGTTTTGATGTTGATGCAAAAAAAAAAAAAAAAAAAAAAAAAAAAGGTTATTTTGCAATTAACAAATTTTAACATAGATATAACACAAATATATTTATGAATATACTTAAAAAAGCTGGAAATACTCACTTCACTATTTGCGAAATAATTTGCATATAAATTACAAAAGTAAAATACATAAATTCTGGGTTCATATATGACATGTATTGAATCTAAGCGTAAAAAAATTACTTTTATAACAAAAATATTAGATGAAAATTTACTAAAAAAATAGAGACCCAAGTAAACTCTTATACTAGACAATAATAATCTAACAATTATCTGTTTGAATTATGAAATGAATTTTTTTTTAGACAATCCAACTTCAGATAAAACCTTATCAGCTCAAGCATAAAATTTTTTTAAATCTCTTACTCATTCTGCACGGCCTCTACCAAATAATTCCAAAAGATCTAATAAATAATGCCATTTTACACTGGCTATCAATTATTAAAGACTCTGTGAGTTCTACTACATAAACTTCATATTTGGTAATATTTAAACATTTTGGTGCAAACAAAGCATGTTTAGTTTTATCAAAAGTCGAAAAAAAAAAAGTATAGTGTTCACCAAACTTGAAAAAAAAAAAAAAAAAAAAAAAATAACACACCATATTAGAGCTGGGCAAAATAAGGTTTGGGTCTTTTTCCTAAGCTCCACGTCTACTAATTTTTACTTAAATCAATAGAGAAAAAAGTTTAAATTGATATTTTATCTAATGGCAGATGATTTTAAGTTTAGTATTTTTCTCTAGCGAAATATAAAAACACTTTTTTTTTTAGTTTCAAGTTTATTTATTTTTTTTTTATACCACTCCATCAATTCAAATGCCAGATATGAACTATTATTTTTATTTTTATTTTTGCTTTTTAACTTCAATATATGTTAATATAATATAATTAATAGTGTTTTAAAATTTTTTATTAATTTATAAAAGTTTCTTTCTAGTTTATTTCCAGATTTTAACTATCTTTATTAATGTATTCTATTTTAGTTATTATACGAAAAAAGTGTTTTTAATTAATGTTTAAATTTTAATTTTTACAATTTTGATTTAAATATTAACCTTTTTTTACCATACATGACTAATTTTATGTATTTTATTTGACAGAGGCTATTTGTAATTTATTAAACAATCTATAATAATATTTGCGTTTATGGGATTTGTATAGATAGTTAAAAAAAAAACAGTAAAACATTTAAATATTACAATAGAATTAAAAAAACTACTAATTTTAGATTTAAAAAATTCGAATATAATAATGTCTAGAAAAATAATATACTATTTTTAAAAATGTTGTAGTTTATATAATTTTGAGGTATCCCTAAAGCATAATATAATTATTGATATAATTAATACAAGTCTCAGTCTCCAATACGAGAAATTATACTTTTTGCTACAATGTTATTTTTAAATAAATAACTAAAACTATTATGAAAATTATTCTAAATTATATCATTTAGATTTATTCACACGAAATACTACTAAGCAAAAATTTACGGCTTGTTTTCCCTGTTTTGAAACCATGTTATTCTTTTACCTTAATGTATTTATTATTTTAGAAATCCAATCCATAGCACACGTATGTATCTGTTATTTCTACAAATCAGATAAAGTTTAGAAACTATAAAAATGAATAGTAAATAAAGTAATCACCTGTATTAATAAACTCGTTGCATTTCAATAAATAAGAATAATAATAATATTTTATCTATAGCAATCAAATTTAATATGTATAAATAGAATACGAACAAAATTACATTTATTACAAATCAATTAGACTTTTATTTTTACTTTACTATTTGTTCCTTTTCATAATTTTCTAACCTTTTTTGCTCTTCGTTCGTTCGATGCTTGAACACGTCTGGCTGGGCGTAAAGTATCACTATACTAGAGGCCCTTTGACAGACAGTCAAATGACGGAAAACTATAGTTAATTTATTAAAAAACTTATATAAACTTCTATAAAACTTAAATTCTCATTATATTAACCTTTATTATTTTTCAAATTTTATTAGTAATATATTTTCTATTAGTTGTCAACACAATTACAATTATCCGGATACATCGTGCCTGTAAAATCAGTTATAAGCAGGGCTCATCAAACGCGGTTGTGCGGTTGAGAGTTTTTTTTGTTTTCCCAATAAAGCCGGGTAAAAAACAACGAGCTTACTAATATATTGAAATTCTTATATAAGCGCTAAAAATAAAATTGCTTACTAAGCAACATTGTCATGTTGATGTTTTTAAAATATATAAACGAATTATAAGTTAACAATATATATTTATTTATTTAGTTTATTTACAATACAATACAATATTTACATTACAATTATTTATTTAACATCTATTTACATTATAGTAAGTTTATTCAAAAAATAATATTCAGTGAAGAAAAATTTCCTTACTTAATCGTTTATATACGGATTACATAAAAAGTTTATTTATTATGTAATACAAATTACTTATATTACATAATTGATGTTTTGCTGTTATGGCAACGTAGGTTTCTCAACCGCGGTCAACCGCGTTTGATGAGCCCTGATTACGTTACAGAATAAAGGGTCGTAAAAGTAGACGTGACAGTTATTATAAGCAAATGAGTTTATCTAAGTCTGAAGAGAAAGCTCTTTATACTGCCATTAAACGACTTGAGACATATTCTAGCGCTCCCACGCTCTCTACTATCCAAAGTTTAGCCCGTATAATAATAAAAAATAGAAAAAATAATGAAGCAAGTGCTTTGGAAGGAAGTGAGGGTCTTTTTATGCTTTCTCCCGTAATGGATCTAAGTATAAAATGGGCGAGAAGATTTGCAAAGGCATACTCTCTTAAAATCGGGAAATCTGATAGCAGAGACATAAAGAGAATATACAGGCATGCAATATAGAAACTTTTAAAGCCTGGATTGAGAAAATATATACAGTATTAGTAGAAAATAATATAGATGCTTCAAATATATATAACATGGATGATACTGGATTCTCTGGTATAACTAATTATAAAAGAAAGGTAGTTTACTCCCAAGATGTAGCCCCTGTTTCAGCATCTTCAACGATAAATGGAAATGTAACAGCAATCGAATGCATATGTGCTGATGGTACCTACCTAAATTCATTAGTTATTTTTAAATCTAAACACTTGTATCGAAGCTTTTTTCCAGATCCAGAAAAGGCAGATGTGACAAAATGGATGATAAGAGCATCAGAGACGGGATGGATAACCTCTGAATTATTTAACGCTTGGATTAAAGAAGTGTTCAATCCCGAAACAATGGAAAAGGCTAATAATGGGACTAGAATCTTAGTTCTTGACGGTCATTCTACGCATCTTAATGAAGATAACAAACTTTTTTGTATATTGAATAATATTATGTTATTGGTTCTTCCGCCACACACTAGCCACAAGATTCAGCCATTTGATTTAGCGGTGTTTAGCCCACTGAAAAGATAATATGAAGAGCAAATTCACCAACAAGCTAGTTTAGGCTTTAATCAAATTAGACAGCACTAATTTCTTCAATACTATCCTCATGCGCGTAACAGAGCCTTAAAAAGCGAAACGATCTTATCAGGTTTTCGAAGTGCTGGTTTGTTTCCATTTAGTAGTGAGAAGATATACAGAAAGTTGGATTTGCGTTATACTACTTCAACAGATGAAAACACTTTTACTGGTAGTTGTACAGATATTTTAATTAATACTACAAGTACTTCAATCAATTATACAGATAATTCTATTAATATTGCAGGTGATTTAATTAATGAGTCTTCTATAAATTTATCTACTGATACTTCTATAAATACTTCGCAAGACTCCATCATATGCGATATAGTTCCCTCAATTTCAGATACCCAAATTTCTAGCTCACCAATTAATGAAGTAGAAACAGATATGATATACAACGAGCCTTCTTCTTTTGTCTGTCAAAATTCAAGTGGAGCAGAAGCAAATAAATATCTACGATTCATTCGTCTCGCAAGAAACACTGCAATTAAAGACAAAACTACTATTAATCTGTTAAAAGCCGAGTGTGATCAACAACGAGAAATTAATAATTGCCGTTCCAGAAAAGGAAAACGTTCTTCGGGTAAAATTAACTTGTAGTAATAAATTAGATATAGTTTTTGCTTAATATAAATTTTTAGTTATTCCTGTTTATTAGTAAAATATATAAATGTAAATTATTTTTATTTGTTTAAATATAAAAATTATAACTTAACAAAAGTATGACAATATGGTCTGTGTAAATAAAAAAAAAACTAACTTAAAAAATTCAGTTATGTAGAAAAAAAAAAAAATTAATGTGCATATACTACATAAATAAAAGTATTAATAAAAGAATTTATCTATGTAACACCATTTCAAACCCTAACCCCTCCAGTTTAGGTCCTCTTCCGGTACCTGGGTACCTACGGTACATTGATGTTATTTATTGTAAGGATCCCATCTCCAGTAGCAACACAAACCTAGACCTATGTAACCACAACAAAGTAAAGGTTCCTGGAAGAATGGAATGGAACACGATATAAGACACAAAAATAATAAACAAATACAGAGGTCAAAGGTAAGAATATAAATAGAGGCTGGAGGACGACAGTTTGGAGGACAACTTGGATTTGGAGGAAGTCTTGAACACTACCTGGAATTTACCATAACGTAGTTTTACGAAAGTACATAGTTAATTATACATTCTCATTACATCAGTTTACGTTACAACACGAAAAACCCTTACATTTATATTACATAAACAATTACTTTGAATACATCTCAACAAATTTAGTATGTTACCCTACCATGCGGTCTAGCCCCCTTACTTTTTTTTCGCATGGGGCGAGACCACACGGCGAGACCCAGCTTCGTCGCCGGCAACACTAGTTATAGTAATAATATAAAATAAATAATCACCCGGGTAAAAAGAAGTAATAAAATGTTTTAAACTCAATAATAATCAGGGCAAAATAAAGTAAAATATAGTAAAAATAAAATAAAATAAAGTAAAATAAATAATAAAATAAACATAAAATAAATAATAAAATGAACAATAACATAAATAATAACATGAATCATAGCGTAAATAATAGGATAAATAATAAGAAAAAATAGTAAACTTATTCCTTTTGTGAAGTAAATAGCCCATCATATTTCCTTATATCTGTTGGGTTTTAATATCTGAATCCCACATGACATTAATGCATAGTCCATCTGTACTTCATGCTTCATATGCATGTGAAAGGGAGCTTTAACGTAATGTATAAAATAAGGTTTGGGGTTTGTACAAGGGAGAAAGAGTAGCTATTTTCAACAAATAAATATTTACTTAACATAATAATTAATATTTATAATGTCTTTTAACACTGAAGCTGACATCAATATGAATTACAATCAATGCCAAAAACATGTGACTTGTAATATGGAGTTTCCCTTCCTTATCTATAAGATAAGGATATAACGACTCATGTAAGCCAATGCTTTAAGTATTGAAGGATATTAGAACGATCAAGATAAGGAAGAAGGATAATATTACATATTTAATCATGTTGATATAAGATAAACAATGCTAGATATCATATAGAATCAACTAATTAATTGTATTTACTCCTAATAAATGTTTTTTGTTTAATAAAAAAAAAATAATAATATAATTCAATAAAATTAAAAAACCAAAATTAACATAAAAAACCTTTACGTTTATAATGTATTTTTTTTTATCGATATGCTTAAACGTTTTTAATAATTAAACTATGTGTATTTTTATATAAGCATTTTTATTATTCTATTTAGAATTTAATAAACAAGAATAAATATAGTTCTGATATCTTTGTATAATAAACTAAAAATTTAATAAAATTTAAACTAAACTAAAATAAAAGCCAAATCCTATGAAATATCATATTTTGTATTTATAATCAAAAAGTTGATCTGTATAATTAATTATCTAGTTACACAATTTAGCAACCTGAGAATCTCCGTCCGAAATCTTGTAAAAATTTTTCTGATGCTGTACCATTAGGATAAACCAGAGTTATTTGAATATAATACGCCAATCCATAATTTGTCCAAACAAATCTTACTGGGATTACAGATCCTGCAACAGCATAAAAGGAATATGATACATCCTGGTAAACTTGGTTACGACTTGTAGCAATATAAGAGGGAGAAAGTGAAGTAACTGAAGAACGTTTGCAACAATCAAATGCATTGGGGCCAACGTAAGCTTCTAACATATTATCCACTCTCAAACGGAATGTATATACACCAGTTTTTGGTACTTTGAAATACCCAGTATATACTATTGTAAAATTATCTTGTTGAGAGACCATTCCATTTATAGTTACCGAAAGCGCTGCCGCACCTGTGATATCAAAAGGCAATGTATTTATACCAGTAGCAAGCGGCCTTTGGGTACTATATTTAATAGGTGTTGCACTAACTGAAGCAGGCCAAACAACTGAACGAGATACAGAATACAAGGAAGCATTAAAGCCTATGCTATATACTGATCCACTAACAGAACAACCAGTAATGTAATTATGAGGTGCATATTTAATTATATTAAGTACTTGCTTGCATCCAGATGCAACTTTATTTAAAGAAGAACTAGTGTAGAATAAACTTCCAACTGATGAAACCTTAGTAGTAGTTGAGGTTACAATAGGAACCTGAATCAAAACTGTTTGAGTAACACCTACGCTGCCGGGCGTATAAGTATATACTGTTAGTAATCCAGCCACACACGTAGTAGCAGTAACAGTTGGTCGAATTGGAACAACAACTATGGTAGTGTTGCTATTTGAAGTTGTAAACGGGTTTGGTAAAGATCCAGAACGTGTATCCACTGAAGTGGTAGTTTTTAAAGGAGGAGGAATAATCACAACTGTTCCAGGGGTAGTTCCAACAGGTGTAGTTAAAGTTGTAGTGGAAGAACCAGTGTATGGAGTTGTTGGTCTAGATGTTATAGTCACCCATGAAGGTGTATATGGAATAACAATAATTACTGTTCCAGGAGTCGTTCCGACTGGAGTTGTAGCAGTAGTAGTATATGTATTAGAATTAGGTATAGTAGGAATAGAAGTTACAGTAACCCAAGAAGGCGTATAAGGAGGAACAATAAGTACAGTCCCAGGTGTGGTACCTACAGGAGTTGTAGCCGTAGTAGTATATGCATTAGAATTAGGTGTGGTAGGAATTGAGGTTACAGTAACCCAAGAAGGTATATAACTAAGTGGAACTTCAACAATAACTGTACCAGGTGTAGTACCAACTGGTGGAACCGTAGTAGTAGTAGGAACTGAAATAGTAGAAACAGTTATCGTTGTTGTAGTCATAGTAGTAGAAGGTGGAACCTCAACAATGACAGTACCAGGTGTAGTACCAATTGGTGGAACTGTAGTAGTAGTAGGAACTGAAATAGTAGGCACAGTTGTGGTTGTTGTAGTCATAGTAGTAGAAGGTGGAACTTCAACAATGACAGTACCAGGTGTAGTACCAATTGGTGGAACTGTAGTAGTAGTAGGAACTGAAATAGTAGGCACAGTAGTGGTTGTTGTAGTCATAGTAGTAGAAGGTGGAACTTCAACAATGACAGTACCAGGTGTAGTACCGACTTGTTGAACTGTAGTAGTAGTAGGAACTGAAATAGTATTAATTGTAGTAGTTTTAGTAGTCATTGTATAACCAGGTGGAACTTCAACAATAACAGTACCAGGTGTAGTACCAACTGGTGGAACCGTAGTAGTAGTAGGAACTGAAATAGTAGGCACAGTTGTGGTTGTTGTAGTCATAGTAGTAGAAGGTGGAACTTCAACAATAACAGTACCAGGTGTAGTACCAACTGGTGGAATCGTGGTAGTAGTAGGAACTGAAATATTAGGAACAGTTGTGGTTGTTGTAGTCATAGTAGTAGAAGGTGGAACCTCAACAATAACTGTACCAGGTGTAGTACCAATTGGTGGAACTGTAGTAGTAGTAGGAACTGAAATAGTAGGCACAGTTGTGGTTGTTGTAGTCATAGTAGTAGAAGGTGGAACCTCAACAATAACTGTACCAGGTGTAGTACCAACTGGTGGAATCGTGGTAGTAGTAGGAACTGAAATAGTAGGCACAGTTGTGGTTGTTGTAGTCATAGTAGTAGAAGGTGGAACTTCAACAATAACAGTACCAG
>JAJMCZ010000084.1:0-54891 GCA_030573245.1 Ascobotryozyma americana | reverse complement strand
AGGAGGAGGAGTTGGCGCTAGAAGATGATTGTGGATAGTTCTGGGATGAAACGGAAGGGGGTGCCATTGATGAGTATTTAGTTTTTGTTATCTGACAAAAAATAACATAAAAAGATTCAAGAGTTTAAAAAGATTTGATAATATTAGGAATGATTTTAAGTATTTTGTAAAATAAAAAAAAATTATGTCAAAAAAGAATTAATACCAAAAGATAAAGTGATAAACAATAAATGAAAAAAAATGAAAATTAAAAAAAAAATTAAAAAATAAATAAAAACAAAAATTAATTATTAATAAATAAGAACAAAATTAAAAATAATATGCAAACAATAAAATGTTTTCAAAATATAGTCTAAATTGAAAAAAAAATAGAAGGCAACAAAAATAAATAAGAATAAAAAAATAAATTTACAAAAAGTAAACAAAATAAAAATAAATAAATTAGCAATTGAAAAAAAAATTTAATTAAATTAAATAACAAACAAAAGAAATATAATAAAATAATAACAAAATTATATGCCGTTCAAAAGAGAACAAGAAAAGCCAGTATATAAGAAAAGTATATGGTATTATGTAATACTATATAATATGAAATACTATATAATATATGAAATCCTATAGTATACTAATAACTATTCTATATTATACAAAATAAGAAAATAAGCCTTGATATTTCCACAGTTACTATAATAAAAAGTCTAAGATTTAGTTAGCATATGTATATATATATATGTAGAATATGTCGTTGAAACAATAACAATAGATAAATTAAATAAAAATAAAAATAAAAAATAC
This sequence comes from Ascobotryozyma americana, assembly GCA_030573245.1. Lineage (NCBI taxonomy): Eukaryota > Fungi > Ascomycota > Trigonopsidomycetes > Trigonopsidales > Trigonopsidaceae > Ascobotryozyma > Ascobotryozyma americana. Next base: position 54,096 of record JAJMCZ010000084.1, on the reverse strand, counting down.
TAACAAACATACAACAAACATACAATTTTAATAACACAAGGAAAAAAGGTGGTTTTCCTTCTTTTTTTTTTTTTAAAAAAAAAAGCAAACAAACAAACCAACAAATAGAAATGCGTATAAATATATATATTTACATATATATATATATATATATATATGCCTAAATATATACTATTTTTTGCTTATATATATAAGCAGTATATGCTGCAGTGTATGTTTTAGTGTATGCTGTATGTATATTATATATGCAATTTGCTTTCCAATTTATTCTTTACTTATAATGGTTACTAGATATAATAATAAAAGTAATATAATATAATATAATATAGTATAATAATATTAAACAATAGTATATAATAATAATATAATATAATAATAATAATAATAATAATAATAATAATAATATAATAATAATATAATAATAATAATAATAATAATATAATATAACAAATGAGGCAGTCCCTACCTAAGATATAATGAAGATATAGTGAATACAATAGTGTGCAGGTGGAAGAAACGGATAGGGGTTGCCTATATAATGTAGATGATGTTAATGTTATAATAAATTTTATTTATATTTATTTAGTATATTGAAATATATTTATTTAGATCAATTATTAATTATAATTATATTAATTATATATATTATTTATACATATTACTTATATATATTACTTATCTTACTTATATTTTATTTATATATCTTATTAAACAACATGTCCCTCATTCGTTGCTTGCAATACAGAAACGAGAATCCGGTTGCCATTGTTGAAGTTGGTTGGGGTGATATTATACGATTAACAATTATGAAGGAAAATAAAAGAAAATAAAAAAAAAAAATAAAATCATGCAGAGGCTGGCACTTGTATAACAACAATTATTATGTCAATACATACATAATAAACATAATTATTGGCGAATATTAATTAGTAGAGAGTTGTTTATTAATTAATTATGTTAAAATATGTTTGAAAAAGTAATTATCTAAGCAGGGTAATTTATTACCCTGCTTGGGGTGTTTTCACTTGATTTTTATTAGTGCATAATAAAAGAAAACAAAAAGAAAAACAGACACATATAAAATAGCTCGGCCCATCGTCATAACAACCGACGCATTACTTATTTAGCGGGTAAATAAAATATCCCTTCTGTAGATAACAGTGTATTAGTAAAACAATGCAAAAAGAACAAATCAAATTCAAATTAGCTAATAGTAATAGGATAGAATTAGAATTAGAAATATCTGATAAACAAATGTTTATTTTGCGTTTATAGTGTTCTTTTGAATAGACTAATACTTAATTTTGCGCATATTAAGTGCGTGGTTTTGCTTCTATAGAGTGTGAGTGAGTGTGTTTGTATTTTATTTTATTTTATTTTATTTATTTTTATTTATTTTTATTTATTTTTATTTTTATTTTTATTTTTATTTTTATTTTTATTTTTTTTTTTTATTTATTTATTCATTAATTAATTGTTTACTTTATTTTATTTTATTTATTTTATTATATTTTATTTTTATTTATTATTTTATTTTTTTTATTTAATTAATTGATTTAATTATTTATTTAAAAATTCACTTAATCTGTTTAATTTAATTCACTTCTATCCTACCATGCTAACTAACTATTAGTCTGTATATTCTTCACACGGTCTAGTTTATACATACATTTCACCACATTATATAATGTCTCAAAAATCAGATAGAAAAACAAACGAGTCTGATCTTAAACAGACAAATGAAATTAACTCTAATAAACAATCCACATCTGCTTCGAATAGTTTAAAAATTCGCAATCCTGTTGCACCAAGTACATTACTGGAAAGTGATAACAACAATAGCGATAGTAATATTAATGATAACAACAATACAGAGACAGACAATAATAGAGCTGATACAAAAAATAGCATACCGCAAACCAGCCAAGATGACGAACAAACGTACAGATCAATTCTAAGACAAAGATTAGGATCATACTCTAAAAAACCACAAAAAGAATCACACAGAGAAAGAGTACAAGAAGTCATAGATGAATTACAAGAAGCTGACGAATCTGATGAAGAATACGCGCCCACGGAAACTTCTTTAGAATCCTTTACCCTAAGAGATAAACAAGATGCAATCAACGAAACTCATCCTTTTGGTATTAGAATATGGAAACCTGCACTTTATAAAAAATTACGCTCAGTACAAAAAAATGCAGAAGAAGAAATTCATTCAGCCCCAGGAAAAAAAGTCGGAATGACTGTTCGAATTGGTAATTTTCTTTGGACAATCACTTTTGGCGTGTTTTTTTTTGTTTTATGCACTTTTGCCGCTTCCTCTTTTATAATAATTGCTTGGTCTTCATCTGCTTGGATATATGCCAAAGTTTTCTTTAATACCGGTGTATATTTGTTTAACCCTTTTGGCCGTTATGTACAATTAATTAAAGACGACAATTATGCTTACGAAGATGCTGGTTTAGGTTTAGATGCTTCAGATTATCTAAGATGGCAAGCTGGTGAATTTGGACGTGGTGGTTTATTTTTCAGTCAAAGTGAAGTTTCCTTAAGAGATAATGAAAATTTAAATAATAAGAAAAATTCCACTAAGAAAACTGATAATAACAATAATATTAATGACAATCTTTTTCATTCCAATTATACCGTAAATAATAATTATCCTGCCAATCATCAACGTCCTTCACAACAACATCACCACAACTTGAATAAAAGTGATACTTTACCAAACCATTCTTATGAATCAGAGCCCTTATTACCAAATAGTTCTAATGCAAGTTATAATGGTGAAACTAGTAAACGTCGGTTTTTTGGAAGAGGTGCATGGACAGTTGCTCGTATTTTATTTTACTTGTGGTTTTACATCGCTATTGTACCTTGCATGCTTACTATCGCCGCTTTATGCTTTTTAGGGGTGTTTTCTTTGCCAATGAGTAAAGTTTTATTTAATCTGACTTATAACTTACGACGCCATCCTCTTGCTCTTCGTTTTCACGCTGCAAATGACTATGTAGATAACCCTGCTTCAGATGGGCCTATTTTACTTTGTACATACAGAGCTTTTGGTCTAAAATATTATAAATATACCGTTGATGGTACAAATATTTTTTTAGTCAATCTTACATCAATTGTTATTTTTACGATATTTGATTTTTTTGTACTAAATAAAATGCTTCACATTGATACTTTAATAACTAGTTCTGGTGCCATATTTTTGCTTTCTCTTCTATCGGTAATTCCTTTAGCTTATTTTATAGGGCAAGCTGTTGCATCAATTTCAGCTCAATCTTCAATGGGAATGGGAGCAGCCATCAATGCCTTTTTTTCTACAGTAGTAGAAGTCTTTTTATATACAGTTGCCTTAAGGCAAGGAAAGGGACTAATAGTAGAAGGCAGTATTATCGGAAGTGTACTAGGTGGCATTTTGTTAATGCCCGGAACTTCAATGATTGGTGGTGCCTTATATAGGAAGACACAAAAGTATAATCCAAGATCTGCAGGTGTTAGTTCCACTATGTTACTTTTCGCAATTGTGGCTGTTTTTGCACCTACATTATTTTATCAAATTTATGGCACGTATGAGTTAAAGTGCACAACATGTGATAAAAGTAGTACACTAATAAATGCCGAAGCCTTTAATGATTTGGCAAAAACTATTTGTCAAAAATGTCATTTTTTTCAAAAATCCTTGCTTAATGACGATTTATATAAAGCAGCCGTCCAACCATTATCTTACGTTTGCTCTATTCTTTTATTTGTTTCCTATGTAATTGGTTTATGGTTTACATTACGAACTCACGCAGCTATTATTTGGCAAACTTCATCTACTACCGCTGCACCCACATCAGATAGAGCAGTAACGAATATGCAAACTAGAGCTTCACATTTTCAATCATTTCCAGGTGATCGACTTTTTAAATCTAATGAAGGACATACACATTTAGGCTCTACACAGCATTTAAAAGGGTATAGTAATGTCAATGTACATGATGGGGTGTCTCATAGTGTAGAGCCACTTGGAAATACTCCTCGGAGACAACATAGCATTTCTGAAAATATAGCTATTTCTTTATATCGGAAATTACAAAACAATCAAGTTTCTCCAGATTCATTAATGAATAAGAACCAAACAAAAAAAATATTTTTACCAAGTCTTAGTGATGAAGAGAATGAAAAATTAACAAAATCTACTCTTGAAATAGCTGCAAGTACTGCTGCCAATGCAGTGAATTCACTCACAAATCATATTTTTTCAACCATCTCTAATACTTCTGTAGGTGGAACTAGTGCTCCTGTAGCCGCGTCAGCTCTTCCAAATGCCTCATTAGGATCCCCTAAATTGGCGCCGATTCAGCCGCCAATAGGATCCGGAGCTACTCATATGCGTTTTCCAATATCATCGTCAGCACTTTCTCCAAATCGACATCATCAACATCAATATCAGGCACAAAGTCAAATTTTACCAGGAAGTTTGTTGAACACGACCGATACAGTATTTTCTGAGCCGAATACCTATAAAGAACGTGCAAGACACAATGCATCAGCAGCAGGGGTATCACATGTATTTTCTAATTTGGGTCGAACTGAATCTCCTCCCCCACATCCTTTACATGCTCGTTCAAGCTCAAATCCAATTTCTAATAATGTGGGACAAGGAAATTCGAATTCTAGTGTTGCTTATAATGTTGGTAATATTTCAAATAATAACACTTTTAATCGGAATTCAATGTCTCATGATGTAAATACAACAGCGTACCCAGGGGCTGATGGAAATAAAGCTGATGATGGTGCAGCAGTTTCAGGAGGTCATGATGCGCCTAATTGGAGTAGGCCAAAAAGTACAGTGATTTTGCTAGGAGCTACTATTTTGTATGCTATAATTGCTGAGATACTGGTAGATACTGTGGATGTTGTATTAACAAGTATTAAAATTGATCCTAAGTTTCTAGGTATTACACTTATTGCACTTGTTCCATGCACAACTGAGTTTTTAAATGCTATTTCATTTGCCATGCATGGAAATATCGCTCTTAGTATGGAAATTAGTACAGCATATGTTCTTCAAGTTTGTTTACTACAAATTCCTGCTTTAGTATTAATTTCTTATTTTATACCTTTACCAGAAGGATACCCTCTTCGAGAGTTTGCGTTTCCTCTTATTTTTCCAAGATGGGATGCAATTGTAGTGATTCTTTGTGTTTTTGTATTTTCTTATATTTATGCTGAAGGTACTAGTAATTATTTTAAGGGTACCATTTTAGTTTGTAGCTACATAGTGGTAATATCTGGATTTTACTTTTCCGCTATAACTGATGAACAACTTGGAAATGAATCTTCTTATTCTTTTCCGCTTTTTATGACCCAGGGAATTTTCGGTAATTAATATTTATCATTTATCTATTTATCATTTATCATTTATCATTTTTTATTTATTATGCATTATTTATTATTGATTATATATTTATTTGTAATAGTTATTAATTATTAATAATAATCATTGTTAATTAGTATTTATTTATTAATAGTTATTAATTATTATTAATTTCTATTTTACTCGTTTATTTTGTTTTTTTATTTATTTCTTCATATTTATTTATTGTTATTTACACATTTCATTATCTACTTCTTGTATGTATAATTAATTTATTTATATAGTAATATTATTTACAAAAAAAAAAAAAAAAACTCGACTAAATTTCATCAAAAATAATAAAAAAAATACGAATCCATTTCATTAAAAAATAAAAAATACGACTCCATTTCATTAAAAAATAAAAAATAAAAACCGCTCATTGATTTATTAGAATCACCAGACATTTTCGCTTTCCCCCTCTAAGCGAGGGACACGTTTCTGTTCCCAATCTTTATTTCCTAAATTTAATAGTCGATAATAGTCTTCTTTTAAATCAACTTTACGACGTTGTTTGCTAACACTCAAACTTTCCTCTTCAGATAAAGTTTTTGCTTTAGCGTCATGTTGTTCGAATCTAACCTGGGCAAATTGTGCAAGTGCAAGCCATCCACCAGCAACTAGTAGCATAAAAGGAGCACCAAATGCAATAAAGGAATGTCTTTCAACAAAAGTCATATATTTTCCAGTAAAAGAGCTTCTCCATGCTGCTTCTTGAGCTTTAGTTTTAAATTTTTTTGCTTTATAAACTACCATTTTATTTTTATAATATTAAGAATAAATAATAAATAATCATTATATATAGTTAGATTACAATAAATTAAAAGGTATAAACCAATCAATCTGATTTTCTATATATGATATAATATATTATAATAAATACGTGTTACTATAACAACCTAATTGCAGTTATTATTAAATATTTATTCTTATACTGTATTTTAGTACTAGGAAAAAGACCGTCCTAGTCTATTTAAAGCGGTCTTTTTTGGACTAAGGTCTTTTTTGGACGGTTAAAAAAAGACCGTGAAAGACGGTTACCATGGAAAAACCGGTCTTTTTGCCCAGCTCTACTGTATTTTTGTACCATTTTTATAACATTATTATTCGTTTTTTCCCAGTATAATAAATAAATAAAAAATACGATTTTCTTATATAATAATAAATGTATAAATAAGTATTATTTTGATTTATTAACTTTTATTTTAGGGTTTTTTTTTTTTTTTTTTTTTTTTTTTTTTTTTTTTTTTTTTTTTTTTTTTAATATAATTTTTTTACATCTTCAAATTTAGTCAAACACAGTTAAAATTCAGTTCCAAAGGTGATTGTGTTTTTAGAAAATATAGTAGCGAAGAAGATAAAAATAAATAATAAATAATATCATAAGTGACAAAATGAATGGCAAAACTAACAACGACGAAACCAATAATGGTGCCGTTAAAAGTGTGGAAAAATTAAAAATGGCATTGGTTGTTACACATGAAAGTTTATTAAAACCATCATCATTGGCTGTAGAACTAAGTACTAAATTAGTTATATCAGATAATAATTCTTCCAAATCAGATTCAAATAATTCAGGCAATTCAACAAATCCAACAGAGTTAACAAATTCATCTAAGGTTTTTGGAAATATTCCATTTTTATCTCCTTTAGAAGCTCTTTCTAAAATTTCTGATTCTATTCATAGAACAACAATTAATTTAGCACTTGCATGTCGACCACCTTTATCAAGATTAGCAATTATCAAATATTCAGATGAACTATCCAAAGAAATATATATGATAGTTTCACCTTATTGTGCTTCTATTATGAATGATATGAATATTCAAAAAGATTCTAACATTAATAATTTATTAGGAGATAATAAGCCAGTTAGTATGGTCGCTTTAGCTTTAAAACCAATAGTATTAAGCCTACTGGATTCTATAACTTTATTTACTAATGACATTCAAAAAATATTAGAATTATCTCCCACTATACAAAATGACGAAAAAAGTGAAAATGAAAAGGAAAATATAAAGGAGAAAAATTTATTGGAAAATGATGATAAACTAATTAAATCAGATTTAGAAAAATTTACTAACCAAAGATTAATTTCAACAGCGAAAATATGGGAAGATTGTAAAAAATTAAAACAATTAAATGATTTGGGAATTTGGGGGATTTTTAAAAAATTAAATCAAACAAATATATTAATGATTAAATCAGCTTGTGATGATTTAAAAGACTGGCTAGAAGGTGAAGATATTCAAGACCCATGGGATATTGATGATGATGATTTAAATAATGACTTTGATACTAATGATAAATTTACAAATAAAAATAATACTTTACCAGACGAAGAAGAAACGCAAGCTTTAAAGGCTGATGCTGCTTTATGGCTCACAAAATTTAATTCTATAATTGATTTATGGAATGAAATATCTGTAAATAATAAATCAAATTTTACCGCTAATGTTTTAAATACTATTTTGGCAAGCTTCAATCATTTGACTGAACAATGTGATGAGCTGGCTTGTTTATATTTTGAAAATTCAGATATTGATTCTCTTAATAAGACAAAAGCTTCAATTTTAGATCTAATTAAGACTATTATGTCTAATACTCATAATTCTTATCCAGAACTTACTGCTATTTTTCAAATATAATTCTTAGTTATTTAATGTTTGCTTGGGTTTTTGTTTAATTTTGTTTCACCCCTTTTTTTTTTTTTTTTTTTTTTTTTTTTTTTTTTTTTTTTTTTTTTTTTTTTTTTTTTTTTTTTTATACCTCCAAAAACTATTAAGTTTATACATTTACATTTTACTGAATTTTCACATTATTTATAAATATAATCTATTCGAATTGTATAAAAACTTATAGATAAACTGGTATTTATCTTATTCTTCCAACCGTGAAACAAATAGTAAAAAAAAAAAGCGAATACATAAAAAAATTATAAAGCTTATGTGATTAACAACTATAAAAAGCGTAACATATGAGTACAAAAATCACCAATAATAACTATTAACAAGAAAAAAATTAATCAAATATCGGAATTTAAATAAATATGCAAACAAAGTAATCATTTACCAAACAAAAAAAGTTAATTAAAAGAAAATAAAAAAAATCATACAAAATATACAAATCATACCAAATAAAAAAAACATACAAAATATACAAATATACCAAATTAAAAATATGCAAACTTAGTAAACGAAATGGAAGAATCAAAGTAATGAATGCAAATTAACCTAAAAGAAAAAAAACTTAATCCCCTTAAACTTATACCAGAAAAAAGAACAAAAAAAATTTTTTAATTGTAATTCAGCCTTTTATTATAGAGCTGATTCATGAATCATCATTTGTATTATTAGTCATATTGGCATCGGTATTATTAGAGGATCTATTTCTGTTTCTTCGCCACAACGCAACTCTTGTTAAAACAAATCTTCTCCACAATTGTGTATTTATATTACCCTCCTGAACATCGTTATTATGTGGAGAAATATTAACTATATTGCGAACACTATTTACACCAGTATTATGGCCTCGATTATGTAAATTATTGGCTACGGATTGCCTGCGAAGTTGTGCTTCAGTTCTTAGCGTATGAAGAGCACTGTCTCGTTCAGAAGGGGGCAAAAAGAAAGCATTCACAGTATCAAGCATTCGCCAAAATCTTGAAGATTCTATGTAGCCAGGTATTTGTGTTTCTGAATTAATATTATTTTCGTTTGCTACGCTACCACTAGAGGGTTGTGTGGGTCTTGCTGAGTTTAATGTAGCAGGGGCATAAGCAAGCGCATTTGTATCCCCATTCGCCAATGAAAGATCTACTCTGCACATCGGACAATGTGAAGAAGAGTTAAGAAGCCAAGGATCAACACACTTGGCATGAAACTTATGATCACAAGGCAATATGCGAAGAGTTTCTCCCGGATTGAAATCTTCAAAGCATATTGGACAGCCATCCTCAGGAATATCAGAAATTTCGGGAATATCCATATTGTCATATATTCCTTCAAAATCATCTTTAGTACTTGACGTAGCTTTTTGACCTCTAGCCATTCTTCCATTATTCGATTGAGAATCTACCTGAGCAGAAGAAGAGCTGGATTCGGGTTGATTAACCAACATAGACCTAGCTGCATTGCTACTAGATGTCGGCGAAGAATTTTGTTTCTCGATAGACCTTGGAACATTATCTTTAGAATCAACAATACTATTTTTTTTATTCAAATTCTTATTTGGAATTATGGAAGAATCCTTATTTAAATTGGTGTCATTATCAAGACCTTGAGGTGTAAATTGATCTACTGATGTTTGCAGAGATTTATTTGATACCAAAGGGTCCAAAGGGGTAATAGAAATGTTCTCATTTGTAGAATCTAAGTTTTGTAATTCTATACCATCATTCATTTCAAAAGAAGATTTTAATTTACTATTAATATCAAATTTATCATCAGAGGCTGAAAACGAGGCAGTTCCAGCGCTAGCACTAGCACTAGTACCACCAGGATCAATTTTATTAAAAGCGGAGTTAGTTTCAAAGTCATTCTGTAATGGTGACAAATGGCTTGAGTTATTGCCGTCATTGATATTAATTTCAATTTCTTTATTTGCAGAATCACTTTTGTTTATCTCATCATTTTCTGAAAGAGACTTTTTATTAATTGCATTGTCATCATCATTTCCATTTAAGGCGGATTTATTTTCAGAGTTTGAATTAGCAGCTGGAACGATACGTACCAAAGGAATCGAATCCAATACAGCTCGGGCAAGACCTCGTGCTCTTCTAGCGGCGGTGGGATTTTGATAATAAGTGGCAGAAGAACTATTACCTAGACCAGCATTTGAATTATTAAATGAAGATAGCAAGCCATAACGTTCTGGATGTCTATGATAACGTAAAGCACCTGAAAACACGACAAATAAAAACAAGGTGGCAACTACGGCTGTAATAGTATATACAACTGCCATACCTGCTGAAGTATGGAATCCAGAATTTCCTGTTGAAGTGTTATTTTGGGTATTTGCTGGGGTATCAGAGGATGAAGTCACAGTATATAATGCACCAGAAGCAGTCACAGTTGTGACTTTACCAATCCCAGAGGAAATTGAAGGATTATTTGAAGAAAATAATCCTGAATATACTGATGAAGACATGACACGTGCAAAGACATTTTTTGCAGCGTATACATCTGAATACACATTAACAGAAGATCTTTCGGTGGTTAAGGAGTATACTGGACCTAAATAACTTGGGTATATTGAATAAGAAGAATTAAAAGCACAACCAGTATTGAAAAGAGAGAATAAAACTATAGCTGCTGGGGGGTATTGTAAAGCTCTCAAACTGAAAAGTGCATCTGAAGCACCAGCTGAAGAATCACATTCTAATAAAATAATTGTATCAGAAAATGAATGGGATATGTTTAAATCAGTAAAAGTTGTTTCACTATTATGACCATAAAAAAGTAATTTTCCAGAAAAGTTTGTTGCATATGATACCGCAGGAAGAGTCAATGCATTTAAAATGTATGGAGTTTCATCAAGGGAAGCTGTTGATGGAAAATATTCCATAGTTGAAGAGGAGAAAGAGGAAAAAGGGGAAGAAATAGAATTGTTTAGGTTTGCTGCATTATCAAAAAGGTGAAACAAATCAGTTGATTGAGAATTCGAAAATGAAGTTATAGAGGGGATAAAAGCAGATAATGTTTCTGAAGGAATTGAAGGAGATGAAGACGGAGACGAAGCTGTTGATGTTATATAGGGAAATAACCTAAAAATATAAGAAGATTCATCTAACGAGGGGACTTTTGAAGTTGGAAAGAGAAAATTAGAAGGAGTTGTAAAATTGTAATAGGGGATTGTCTTGTTGGTATTAGATATAGATGAGGGAAATTGAGTCGAGGATAATGATAGAAAAGGTGTAGAAGGTGTGTGAAATGTAAAAGATGTGGAAAAAGTAGCAGAAGGCGTATATGTAAAAGAATCAATTAATTGGTTCGATTGATCACGATTGTATAGAGAATGGAAACTGTGTTCAGTTAGGGAAACCCCGAAATGTGGGAAGGCATTTAAAATTGTGATATTTGTGAAAAATAAAAATATAAAAAAGAAATTTTTTTTGAAATGTGACCGAAAGAGGGGTTTATATATTGTCTTCATTTTTGTTGTTTTCATATGCACTGAGGAAAATATTTCCGAAAAATAGTGTTGTTGTTGTTGTTGTTGTTGTTGTTCTTGTGCATGTATTGTTTTTAGTAAATATGTTTTTTTTTTTTTAGTATGCTGTCTTTATATGCTGTCTTTAAATGCTATCTTTAAACGATGTCTTTATATGCTGCCTTGCTGTCTTAATATGCGTTTTTTATATGTGTTGTTATATACATACATGTCATATGTTTATGTATATGTATATATATTATACCCCCCGTGTTTACTATGCGTCTATAATATATGCACCTGTTATTTTCTATTATACCGTAATTAACCATAAAAGAAAAATAAACCGAATAGATATTGGCATACAAATAGCAATTCTCGATTATCGATACTATAATAATATATTATACCAAATAGCTAAAAACATAAAGCAAAATGAAACATAGAGTCGAGAGTTGATTATTAGAACTATGTATTATTGTATATTTTTATACAATTATCATAAAAATAAACGGGTGAACAATAAGTAACCCTTATAATATTCCCAATTTTTAAATCAATGAGAAATAAAATATTTCACGTGCAAATAGAAAGAGTTTAATAATGAATTATTGTAATTTGAAATTTGTAAGTTAACATACAAGTCAAATTATTGTAAGCTGAATAATTGGATGTTAGATATAATATTAAGAAAATATAAAATAATATAAAGTAAAAATGGATCCTTGACACCCTGACGAAATAACTTTTAATTGTAATTAACTATAAAGTCAACTAATTGTGTATAAATAATAAATTAGATGTATTGATTAAAGCTACGTGATCTATATAGAAGTTCTAATAGCCGAAAATCATATAATACATACAAATAATTAATAATAAACGTGTATTCTACCGGTTTTTTTAATATTTTCTTTGCCTATTTACTTAGTTTTCGTCGTTTGCTTGTATTTGTCGTCTGTTGCTAGGTGATTACGTTGTAGTTTATTAGTAGGAATGGTTGAATTTTATATAATTACGTTGTTAACAGATTTTTCTAATTTTTTATGATTATAAAATTTTATTGTGACTTTTATCACTATTAAATAATTAATTAATTGTTATTGTTATTGTTTACGTTTATTATTTATTTATTTATTCGGCATTTATTTATTTGGCATTTATTTATTTGGCATTTATTTTTAACATGCGCTTGTTTGTGTTTGTTTAATTAGTTGTTAATAAGTGCGTGATAAGCCCGATAATGAATGTATAGTAATTTTTATAACATTTAATAGGTTGCCATGACGAGGTTTTTTAAACCCTTGTTATCTTCCGAGATTCTAAAGTTCAGTTGAAGTTTTTTATATAAATATGCCTCATATGTAATACAATTATATAAAATTTATTATAAATAATATAAATATGGTATTTTAGAATTTGTTAGTATAATAATATATATATATATTGTTTATATATATATTATTTATATATGTAATATCTTTTTTTTTTTTTTTTAAAAAAAAAATATATTGTAATAGTAAAGTGTGTAGATATATATTATAAAGCATATGTATATATATAAATAAATAAACAAAATAACAATAACAAACAGTAACAAACAATAACAATAACGCCTCTATTAACGACAAGGATAAAAACATGCTGGACTAATAAAATTAAGATTAAATGGTGAAAAGGGACCTTCACGATACACACGAAAATAACCAACCCAATCCAAAATATTAAATTTATCATTCTCACTAGACGTAATAGTCATTTCCATACGTAATCTTCCAGGAGAAATAGGACCAGGCGAATGTACAATTAGTTTATAATATCTTTCGATATTTTTAATATTCTCTTTATTTTGGCTTTGGCTTTGGCTTTGGCTGTGGCTGTGGCTGTGGCTTTGGCTTTGACTTTGACTTTTACTCTTACTCTTACTCTTACTGCTCAGATATGAATTAATTTCATTATAATTCATTCCGGCACACTCTTTCCAATCATTCAATACATCCTCATACCGGGGATCTATGCGCTGCATACCCCAACGTCCAATATATTTGGTTCCTGCTCCATGACCACCATAAGTAAAATAATTGTCCTCAATATTAAATTTATGGATAATATTACGAGGTTCTTGAGTTGTTACCATTGTTAAACATCGTCCATCTTTATAAAATCTGAAATATCTATAATACATAACTTTATTTTGTTGTGATTGATTTCGTCTTCTACTACTATTACTGCTTGGCGTAAAACTTCCAGTAATAAATTGAAATAGTCTTTCACGTTCATTAATATTATCATCTTCATTATATGGATCTTCTTCTTCACTTTGGTCATAATTGCATTCGACAACATATACTCCGTCATATCGTATTCTAGGACGGAAGTGATACATTTTACGCCAATCGCCACTCCATATGTGTTTGACAATTAAATGTTCTTCATTAACTGATGAATTTCTAGTACTGTCTACATCAATATTATTAGTATGAATCTTTTCATATAATTTACGTAATCTTTTTATAATTCCTTCGTCTTCCTTTTTGATCTTATTATCAATAACAAAATTAGCAATTTCAACTGGTGAACCATATAAGTATCTATAATACTTTATATATGGGATCAATTCTGTGTAATTATCCAATGATGTATATCTTAGAGGTATGTATGCTTTCATACAATATTTTTTCCACATAGTTTGAGTTCCTATATATAATTGATATATTCTTTTACAAGTATATGCAAAATGTATTACGTATTTTACATTATCTGGTGCGAATACGCTTATTATTTTTATAATAATTTCATCTGGTAATTTTGACAGGCTATAAACATTGCCGATATTTTTCCCATTTAGTACTAATCCAACAGATAGCTGTGTTTCATTTTTGGTTATTCTGGATTTTTTTGATTTATGATTGAAATTTATTGAAGCATTCTCCATTTTGATGTCATTATTTCCTTCATTTCCTACTAACGATAGCGATTCCTTTTTTATTATTCCTTCCATATTATTTTCTAATAAAATAGGTCGTTTATACAAGGTGCAATAATATCACTTTTATTTCCACTAATTTGTTTGTGTTTAGATAATTTATATGGTTCTATTATGTTTTCTGTATTGGGTTTGGATTTGAGTTCAATGCTTTCACTATTTCTGTTACTGACCATTTGATGAAATTATTTAACTTTTAAATGGTACAAAAAGAAACAAACAAAGAGAGAAAGAAAAAAAAAAAAAAGAAACTCTTTCTCAATTATAACAGGTGATTGATATTAACGAAAATTAGCAAATTCTTAGATAAAACTTGCTTAATAGGTTATATTTATATCTTTAAATCAACCCTAAACTCCCTCCTACGGACAGATTATAAAATATTTTACAAAACAATATTAATTATAAAAATATTAAATTAATATTAATCTAATATACTAAAAATAGAAACAGGAATAGCACTTTGCAATTATTTATTACAAAGTAATTACATATTTTGTTTCTTATTATAATCTATTTAACAGTTATGCTTTGCAGTTTAATTAATTCAGTTTGAGTTGTGCAATTTTACTATGTATTACTATGTATTACGAATGTAGATATATTAAATATTATGTTGAACTTTTACTGATCAAGTGCTATTTTTGTGACGTCAGAAATTACGTTTGGGAAGCGAATGTGCTCCGCACATTTACACCAATATTTTTTTTACTGTTTATTTTTTAAACGTTAAACTTTTATGAATTTATTTTTTTTTTCCAAAATATAGGTACATTTATAATTACCGACCCCTTGTATCATTCCGTATAATTTACGTATATATATTTTTATATTATTACGAATGAGTTCCTTTAGGAAATTTATTTTTAATTATAATTTGATTTTAAAATTAAAATTAATATTAAAGTTAAATTGGAATTTAATAAAGAAAACAGGAATGTCTAACTGTGTTTGACTTTTGAATTAGTAAACCATAAACAAAGGAGAAAAGGAGTAATGAAATGAAGATATGAAGAAGTATAAAAGAAAAGAAAAATAATAATAAAAATAAATAACAAGAGTATGTAAGAATGGAATGAAGGAACAAAGGGGTTCAAAAACAAAGGAATAATAGAAAAGGAATAATAGAAAAGGAAATTGAATAAAGGAATAATTATGGTTTACGTAAGTACTTAGTAAGTGATAATTAATATAGAAATTATTTTATACGGAGTTTTTGTCCTTGACGAGTGCATAATACTTTTACTTGGTGTGAATATACAGTTGTGTGTATCTATAGTGTTAGTTGTATTGTTTGCGGAAGTTTATCTTGTGTGAATTTCTATTAATTTTCTATCGTTTGTTTGTGTCTATTGTATATATTGTTTATATTGTTTATATTGTTTATATTGTTTATATTGTTTATAATAATTGTTTACATTAATTGTTTACATTAATTGTTTATGTCTATCGTTTATATTGTTTATATCGTTTATTTTCATCATTTATATTTATATTTATTATTAATTAATTATTTAACTCTTATTTATTATTGATTAATTTAATTAATTTAATTAATTTAATTAATTATTTAATTATTTATTTAATTCTTATTTATTATTTATTACTTATTATTTATTACTTATTATTAATTTGATTTATTTAATATTTAATATTAATTCTTTGTATTATTGTTACTGTTATTTATTATGTATATTTAATATTTAATATTAATTCTTTGTATTATTGTTATTATTATTATTTATTATGTATTTATTATTTAGTAGTTAATAGTTAATAGTTAATATTAATTTTTTGCATTGTTACTATTAATATTATTATTATTTATTATTATTTATTATTATTTATTATTATTTATTATTATTTATTATTATTTATTATTATTTATTATTATTTATTATTATTTATTATTATTTATTATTATTTATTATTATTTATTATTATTTATTATTATTTATTATTATTTATTATTATTTACCGTAGTAGGTACAGAAATGGGAAAGTGTCCAGGGTTGAAAATGGAATGTGAAGGTTATTGCAGCAACGGAATATGGGAATTTTCACTTGTTAGCTATCTTTTAAAGAGTTCTCTATAAAATAATTTACATAACAGATTAATCAGCAGTTTTTCCCACCGTCTTACCTTCTTTCGCCTAAATGGGAGATGGAATCTGGCTGTCCCATTTCTGTATCTACTGCGGTGTTATATTATATTATAGTATTATACTATATTCTATTATTATAGCCAACATATTTGTGTTTGTTTATATTCATTTCCCATTTAATATATAGTACAGCCATACAAATCATTCTATACCGGTATATTATTAAATTCACTATTTTAAATAGAAAAATTCCCAACAGTATGAAATATTCAATATTGTATACCATACTAAGTAAATTTCAGACCAATATACAACATGAAAGATCTCATTCTTGTTTTATGTAAATACATGTAAACACTGCTCGTTGGTATGGCAATTATACATTGTTTAATTTATTATTCGTAACTGTGTCAGACCACTTAATTTTTTTATTATGTATTTAAATTTTCCTCCGCCTGTATAGTGAAAAGAAATTTATAGCTTATTTATTTTATTTATATATATAGTGAAATTAAAAAATTAAAAAATATAAAAGAAAAATAGAATAAAAACCAACTAATAATTGTTAGGTTTTATTAAACTCAGTTTGCATATAAATATACATACATTTATTTATAGTATAAATAAAATATAGAAATTTATTCTATGTATATATTATAGATAATAGACAATCTACATAGGTTTTTTTTATTAGAATTTACATTCGCTTACAGTTTTAATTATAGTTAATTTTTAATTATTTATTTAATATTTATTAGTTAATTTTAATTATTTATTTAATATTTATTAGTTAATTTTAATTATTTATTTAATTATTTATTATTTAATTATTTATTATTTAATTATTTATTATTTAATTATTTATTATTTAATTATTTATTATTTAATTATTTATTATTTAATTATTTATTACTGAATTATTTATTTCATTATTAGTAATTATTAACTATTGAATTTTTTATTTTTTTTTTATTATTATTTATTATTATTTTTTTTATTTACTCCTTTTTTCATTAATTTTTCTCCAATGTCTAGCGTTTATAATGCAACGACTGTTGGGTCGGGTGCATCTTTAACTGATACATTTCACGCGGTTGCTAAGGAACAACCAGAAATGATGCTCATAACTCAGTTATGGGCAGCTTGGTATTCTTATATGGCAAATGATGTTATAGCAACAGGTGTAATGTCTTTTCTTTTACATGAAATTTTTTATTTTGGTCGTTCATTACCTTGGATGATTATTGATGCTATCCCATATTTTAGAAGGTATAAACTACAAGCTGATAAAATTCCAACACTTGCTGAACAATGGTTTTGTTTAAGATCAGTTTTATTAGCACATTTTACTGTTGAAGCACCACAAATTTGGTTTTTTCATCCGCTTTGTCATTTATTTGGTCTTTCTACTGGTCTCGAATTTCCTTCTTTTATAACTATTATTTATCAAGTTTCTTTGTTTTTTATTCTTGAAGATACTTGGCATTATTGGGCTCATAGATTATTTCATTTTGGCCCTTTTTATAAATTTATTCATAAACAACATCATAAATATTCTGCTCCTTTTGGCCTTGCTGCAGAATATGCTTCTCCAATTGAAGTAATGTCTCTTGGATTTGGAACAATTGGTCCCCCAATTATTTGGTGTTATTTTACTGGAAATCTTCATATATTTACCGTTTATATTTGGATTGCTTTACGTCTTTTACAAGCTGTTGATTCTCATTCTGGTTATGATTTCCCTTGGTCTCTTCATCATTTTCTTCCTTTCTGGGCTGGCGCAGAACATCATGATGAACACCATCAATATTTTATTGGTAATTATGCTTCTTCATTTAGATGGTGGGATTATGTACTTGATACAAACTCTGGCCCTAAGGCAAAGAAAGAAAGAGAATATAGAAAGCGTATTCATGCTGAAAACGCTAAAAAATCAATCTAAAATTTTAAATAACACCTAATTATATTTTATTTTGTTCTTTTTCCTTCTATTTTCTTTTGTGTCATAGAATAAAAAAGATTAAAAATAAAAAAATAACACAATACAATATAATACAACATAACATAACACAAAAACAACAAAAAATAATAAAAAAAATAATAATAAATAACAAAATAACAGAGTCTTTTTCATATATGTTTTATTGTTTATTTAAATAACTGCTCTTGCTTATTTGAAAAAATATTTAATTGCAAATCTATTTCATCTTATGCCTATAGCTTCTTTTTTTTATATATTTGGTTTAATTTCTCTATTTCTATTGGATTTTTATTCTCTTAATTTTTATTTCATTTTCGTTTTTATTTTAAAAGAGGGTTTATGGGGAGTAAAATGGAGTCTGTAAACACAACGGATTTGAACATTATTTTTATATACTAAATATATTTATGCTTATTTTTAAACATTTTAAATAACTTTTAATTTAAATCAGAGACACAAAAAATAAAATAAAATAAAACAAAATAAAAGAATTTCCTTATTACGTACAATCTATATATAAACAACAGTTTCTTTTCATTTTTTAATATTAGCAAGAACTATGCCTGGATTTCCTGGAACAGCTGCTTCCATTTCACGAGAATTTAAAACTTCTACTTGATCTCCTGTAATAAGATCTTTACCAGTGGACTTCCCTTCACTCACAAGAATTATCTGTACTTCTTTAACAGAAGAAACCACTTTTTGTAGTACTGGTAAAATAGACAAAAGAGTCTTCTTTTCGTCAAATAATAGATTTCTATTGAAAACTAATTCTGTAGATTCTCCTACAGTAACTATCCTGTATTTCAAATGCTGTACAAATGGCATAGCTTTCTTTAAAATATTAGCTGAAATGGATTTAACGTTACCGCTACCTTGCTTTTCAACTTGCATCCTTCCTTCTTTAGAAGCCTGCTCTGAAACTTTCTTTAATAAATCATTTTCAAATTTATTCGGTAAAGAAGGATTGTAAGCATCACGAACTAAATCAATATATTTCTCCTGCCATTCTGGAAATTTGTCAGCAACATAAATAGTAAGTTTTGAAGGTGCCTTAGGATCGTATGTAGTTGCTTTTCCTTTCTTTTGTTTCTTCATATTATTACCTTCTACCTCACGTGCAGTTCTTGCGACACCTCGTGCATACTCTAAAGCTGCAAGAGTTGCCATTTCACTAGCAGAAGACGAAGCTGCTTTTGGAAACTTGGCATCTTGAATACCAGCAGAAAGATCTTTATTTCCTAAAACTTCGCAATACAAATAATCGGCCCAATGAGGAGCAATCGGTGTCATACAAAGTGCAGCTAATTCTATATATTTAAGAACAAGATCTCGTCGCATGTTTCCTCCAGTAGCCTCTCGATAATAGTCTCTAGCATATTGCAAATCATACCATCCAGATTTCAATGCGGCTTTATAAAGTGATCCAGAATAATTTTCTCTAGTTTGTTGTACAAGCATCTCAATCTCGGCGTCAAAAGAATCATCAAAAAACTTTTCAGTTTCATTTTCAGATTTTGTACGTAATTCCTTACTTGTCTTCACAGCATTTTCACACCATTCCCTAATTGTATGAAGACGTAAAATAGCAGAGTTTGCAGTATATTCCCCAAAGTTTGCATCTTCGACACTATCTCCAGCATCAGCAAGTGCGATACGAGAAGCATCTGCACCAAATTTCTTAACCATATCATGCAAGGTCATAAAGTTTCCTGTAGATTTAGACATTTTCTCATTATTTAATAACAAGTGACCGTTTGCACGTACACCTCGAGGCCAAAACCTTTTAGGGAAAAGAGCAACATGATTGTAAATAAAAAATGTAAGATGGTTGGGTACTAAATCCTTACCAGACACACGTACATCTATAGGATAGAAGTATTCAAACTCTCGTTTCATAATTTCCAAAGTTTCTCGAGGAATGGATGTATCTTTAGGTGGTGCAGCTACACGACAAAAGACATAATCCCATACTTCAGGAGTCATCTGTTCTGGTTTAATATTACCCTTTCCAACAACTTGACCATAAAAATCAGAATGTAAATAATGAGCAATTGTATAGTAAGCCATATAAACTGTAGAATCACTAAGAGATTCTACAAGATATTGAGGATCCCAAGGAAGATGAGTACCTAAACCATAAGAACGGGCACATGCCCAATTATTTAGCCAGTCAAGTGTAGCTTCAAACCCATGACGAGTTTCAGAACCGTACGTATTCATATGGGCTAAACAATCTTCAGCTTGTGCTTTCCATTCTTTCTCACCGTAATCAAGATACCATTGATCCTCCAGGGCAACTACGCAAGCATCGCCAGAACGAGAAACAACAGGACCTTCAGGTTCATTATAAATAAATGCATAATTTAATTTAATTAAATCTGCACGAACTTTAGGTTTTGCAACTTCGACTTTCTCTCCTTTATAAGGACCAGCAACCATTACACCTTGATAGTAGCCTTCCTTATAAGCTATTTCCTTAGCTTTTGCAAGCAAAGCAGTATCCTTTGGAGATTGAATTTTCAAACTATTAACTAGTGCTTCTGCAGTAACTTCTCCGTATGAAGGAGTTTTTATTACAGGAATAATATCCTTAGAAGCCCATTCCGGATTAATTTTATAGTATTCTGGTTTTTTAGCAAGTTCTGCAAGAGTAATATAATCATCTGGAGAATCAGAAGGTACAGAAATAACAATACCAGTTCCTTTTGTTTCTAAAATGGTATCCATAGGAAGTACATAAACTTCCTTATGAATAGCTAAAGGAGCTTGGATACGAGAACCGATGAGAGCAGAACCTGGAATATGAGCTAATGCAGGGGATTCTCCTCTAATTGGTAAAATTTTTTGATAAGACATGTTTTTTGCAGCTCTTTCTGTACAAATTATATAATCATTCTTGCCGTCAAGAGCATACAATCCATATTTGATCTTTGGAGATACGAAGCAACAAGTTTGTCCATATACAGTTTCTGGTCTTAAAGTGGCAGCCACAAGATATACGTTATCCGAAGGTTTCAAAGAAAAATCCTTATGATCAGGAGAGATGTATTGATTTAAATCATTAGGAGCATGTAAAATTTTAGTTTTTACAGCAATATATTCCTGTGGTTTTACGCCTTCTCCAGTTTGACGATCATGATCCATACAAGGTTGACCATCTTTTGGAGAGTATATAGTATAACGTTCACCAAATTTAATTTTATTTAATTCTTTAAGACGAATCATTTGCCAACGAACAAATGAATCATAATATGGATTTGCATCTGTAGTAATAAAAGATCTGCGCCAGTCGATACGGGCGCCAAGTTCATTACAATGTTGTTGGCATAAAGGAGGGAAATATTTTAGCCAATGTTGTGGATTTGCAAAATTTTTAACTTCAGATCTTGGAATACCTAATTGAAGCATAATTTGATATTGATATTTTGCATTTCCTTTTTTAGCTTCAGCTTTTGATTTTTTTGTACCAAATTTTGTAACATCGTCTAATTTTAAATTTTTTATTTCCTGAGTAGCATTTGAGACATTGCCTGATTCATTAGTGGCTTCAATCTCGTCATCAGGGTTTTGATCAAAATTTTCTCCAAAAAGTTCAATTTCACGAATAAGTTTATCTGCACATGCCTTTATAGGCATTCCAGTACAATGAAATCCAAGAGGGAAAAGAGCACGTTTACCTTGCATTCTTTCCCAACCGGTTTGAAATTCAACTTTTGACAATGTAAAAGAATGACCAGCATGTAAAATTCCATTCATGTACGGATAAGCCATTGTACCAAAAAATTTTGGATTTTCCGCTACTATTTTGTCGATATCATCACTGGCCTTAATTGGAGAAGGAGCATTAATTTCAAACGCATGGGCTTTTCTCCATTTTTCTTGTGCTTGCTTTTCATATGCAATTAAAGCATCTCTTTTTTCTGTATTTTCAAGAACAAGTGTTTTGTTGGCCGGTTTAGCCTCTTGTTGACTAGACATGGCTTTAGTACTAGTTTTTAATAATAGTGCTACACTTTTAGATCTTTTTTTTGTATAGTTTAAAATTAATTGGTGTTTGTAAATATTACGATTCTTACTGCTATTAGTATAGTTTCGAACAAATTTGGAGCAAATTTGTATTTGTTTAGATACAATCTTCATAAAATTGCATATAAAATCCTACTTTAAGTATTTACAAGAAAAAAAAAAAATAATTGTAAATAAGTACAAATTAAATTGAATTTAATAATACACTACGAAAAGAAATATTAAAAAAACAAATTAATTAAAAATTAATTAAAAATTAATTAAAAATTAATAGTAGAAAAACAAAAAAATAACAAAAAAAAAACAAAAAAAAAATTAAATACGCTATAATATATGGAAAATAAAATTTTGAATCGTAATTACAAAGTAATATAGTAATATAATGAAAGGAACAAAAAGAGAAGAAATTATAGTAGAGAATAGTTTGTAAATGTGCAATGGTATTTTCTTCGCAATGTTTTTTACATAGTTATAATGTTATTTGTGATATTTATTGGTAGTATCTATGTTTATTTCATTTTTTCTTTATTTTATAAAATATATTTGTACAGCAAAGCAAACTTGAATGGTTTGACGATTTTAACGGTTTTTATATAGACCTTTTAGTAAATTACAAAAATGATCATTTTATAAAGTTAAAAAAATTGTTTACGAAATGCAGTGTATTATAAATGAAAATAATATAATTTCTTGAAATAAATAGTCAACTAAATAAGAAACAAGAGTTGACAATTAAAAACGTGGCTTAATGTCTAAGTGTTTTTTAAATTAAAAGAATTTTCCACATTATTTATACATAAAACGCAATAAATTGGTATTTATAAAGTTGTCATTCTATACATAAAATACAATTAGAATACAATAAATTATTATTTATAAAGTTGTCATTCTATACATAAAATACAATTAGAATACAATAAATTATTATTTATAAAGTTGTCATTCTATACATAAAATACAATTAGAATACAATAAATTATTATTTACAAAGTTTGTCATTCTTTTTAACCAGAATAGAAAGAACACTCTCTTTAAAACAGTCCTATCATATTTTCTCTACGGTATGTGGCTTATAATATAAAAAATTTCCCCATAACATATAAGCAAATAGAAATCCAGACACTGTTAAATAATAAAGCCAATAAAGGTTTAGCAGCAAAGTGATAAATTTGCCATAAGAAGCTATTGAAAAATTCCAATCACGTTTACTTACTGTAAAGAAAATCCACATACCCTTACCTTGGTTTTTAAAAATTGGATGTTAGTAGTTGCTATAGAAAGTTGTTATGAGAACTATAATAAGCCAATCATCAGACGATAAGAATCATTGTAATTTAAAAAAGAAAAAAAAATTCTTAGATGTTTGGAGGCGTAAAATTAATTAAACCTAACGCCTAATGATTTTCTTAAAACAGATGTGTTTAGATTAAAATATAACTGAACATATCTGTAATTTCATAAGTACAATTAAATTATCTGATTATATTAATTGTGTATAGATTTTAAAAGTTAAATAAATTACAAAAGTTAAATGATATGGATTATATTATCTTATAGATTATATATTATGTATGTATAAATAAAATTAATGTAAATATAAAAATGTTATTAATACAAGCTGTAAGAATTAGTAGATTAGAAACAAGGCAATTAATTTATAAAAGTGTCTTAAATAAAAACAAAAAAAAGATCTAAGTAGGAAACGAAATACATATCATATTAAAATCAAAACATAGCCTAACGCTGAAATAAATAATATTATACACGCTAGTAAATATATATATGTATACATATTTCCATTTACAATTTTTTTAATTGCAATACAATATTATTTATTTATTTATTTATTTATTTATTTATTTATTTATTTATTTATTTATTTATTTATTATTTATTATTTATTTATTATATATTTACGTATATTTTATCGCATTTTAAGTTATTAGTAGTATTTGTAGTCACTCTCATAAATTATAGAAAAACAAAAGTGAACAAGAGTAAACAAAAAAAAAGTAACGAGAAAAAAAAATAATAAATAACCAAAAATTATTAAAAACAATAATAAAAGCAATAAAAACTCAAATTTGCAAATTTACACATTTATACAACAATTATTTTAAAATTATTTAATAATTATTGTAAATTAAATACTAAAATAAAATAAAATAAAATATAATATTAAAATTTAATATACCCAAACGTATTATACAGTATCTACTAAAAAATCAAATATTCATACATTATAATATCCAATTAAATTATTTTTTTTTTTTTTAAAAAAAAAAAAAGGATTAAACTAATACTCTGATATAGTTTATGTGAGTAAATTTATAAATTTTTTTCTAATTTATAATTTGATACATTTTGATACATTTTTATTATTATATTTATTATTATATTTATTTTTATATTTATTTTCACATTTATTTTCACATTTATTTTCACATTTATTTTCACATTCATTTTCACATTCATTTTCACATTCATTTTGAAGTTTTTTTTTCACCTTAAATTAGAGTTTATCATAAGTGATTCTTTTTCTATTTGTATTTGTGCACTTTTTTATCTTAACTTTAATTTAAAAAAAAAAAAAAACTTTTTTTTTTCTCCTTTTAAATTGTTCACATTATTTACTTTTCATTCTTTTCGTCACTAACTCTCATAGTTAACTTTCACTCTCATTAAATTTAATCCATACCTAAATAAATCAAAATGAGCTCAACTAATACAAATAGTGTGGCCCAATTATTAGAGAATGCAATTTTAAGTCCTGATCAAGCAAGCAGGGCTGCTGCTGAAGCTCAGTTAGATGCCTTCTCAAAAGAACAGTTTGTACCCTACTTGGGAATGTTAACCCAAACTTTAGGTGATGAAAGCTTAAGGGTGGAAGTTAGAATGTTAGCTGGTATCGCCATTAAAAATCATTTAACTGCTAAGGACTCACAAACTCGTGCAAAAAATATTCAAAGATGGCTTTCTTTAGATCAAGAAGCTAAAGCTCAAATAAAAAATACTGCCTTGACAGCTCTTGTTTCTTCTAATGAACGTGTAGCAAATGCTGCTGCTCAATTAGTAGCTGCGATCGCAGACATAGAATTACCAAAAAATGAATGGCCTGATTTAATGAATGTTTTGGTAGCAAATACTGCTCCAGAAAATTCTGTAGCTGTAAAAAGATCTTCTCTATTAGCTATTGGTTATATTTGTGAAACTGCCGATCCTTCAAATGATGGTGTAGTCGCTCAAGCTAATGGAATATTGACCGCTATAGTACAAGGCGCTCAATCTTCTGAACAAAGCCCTATAGTTAGATTAACTGCTATAAATGCTTTAGTAAATTCTCTTGATTTTATTCGTGAAAACTTTAAACGCGAAAACGAACGTAACTATATCATGCAAGTCGTTTGTGAAGGAACTCAAGCACCTCAAACTGATGTTCAAGCTGCTGCCTTTGGCGCACTATCAAAGATTATGTCTTCTTACTATCAATACATGAGACTATATATGGAACAAGCTCTTTATGGATTAACTGTACAAGGCATGAAAAGTGAAAATGAAAACGTAGCTTGTATGGCTGTGGAATTTTGGAGTACTGTTTGTGAAGAAGAGATCATGGTTAAAATGCATCAATTAGATTCTCTCGATTCTAATGTAATTCCAAATCAGCCTACTAGCCTTTCTTCTACTTCTACTTCTACTTCCACTACTACCACTTCAACTACTGATAATACCGATAATACTGTTTCTTCTAATATCCCAAAAGAATGTTTTAATTTTGCTAAATATGCTATTCGTGATGTTTTGCCTACCCTCCTAGAATTATTAACAAAACAAGAAGAAGATGCTGATGATGATGAATGGAACCTTTCAATGGCTGCTGGCTCCTGTCTTCAACTATTTGCTCAAGACACTGGATCTGATGTTGTTCAACTTGTTCTCCAGTTTGCAGAAAATAATATTAATTCCCCAGATTGGAAGAAGCGTGATGCTGCTGTCATGGCTTTCGGTTCAATAATGGATGGTCCAGATGCTACAACTTTAGCTCATCTAATTAGACAAGCTCTTCCATCTATTCTTGTTTTAATCAAAGACCCGTCTTTACAGGTTAAAGATACTGTTGCTTGGTGTCTCGGAAGAATTGCAGATTATGTTATTGAAGGTATAGATACTTCAAATCAACTATCTGAAATTATACAAGCACTACTTCTTGGATTTTCAGATGCTCCGCGTGTATCCACAAATTGTTGCTGGACTTTAATTAATCTCACAGAACAACTAAATATAGATGGCCCAACATCAGAAACTGCACATATGTCAAAATACTATGAATCTCTTATTCCTGCTCTTGAAACTATTTCAGGAAGGCCTAATAATGAAGCTTCTTCTAGAACTTCTGCTTACGAAGCTCTTTCAACTCTTGTAGCATTCGCAGCGAATGATGTTCTTCCACTTGTTCATAAACTTTCATCAACGATAGTTGAACGTTTAGAAGCTACTATTGAAATGCAAAACCAAATCGTAGGTATGGATGATAAAGCAAATCTTGAAGAAGTACAATCTTCTCTTTTAGCTGTTCTTACATCTATCATTAGACGTATTGGTTCAGGTGTTTCTCAAGCATCTGATAGATTGATGACGATTTTATTGAGAATGTTACAAAATAAATTACCAAATTCATTAATTGAAGAAGATATTTTTATTGCCATAGGCTCTGTTGCAAATTCTATAGATGATGCATTCAGTGTTTATGTTGATGCCTTTGTTCCATTTTTACACAAAGCGCTTGAAGAAGCCGACTTCCAAATTTGTAATACAGCAGTTGGTTTGGTTGCCGATATTTGCCACGCTCTCGGTCCATCTGCGGCAAAATATTGCAATGATTTCATGTCACTTTTACTTGCAAATTTGTCCAAAGAAAATGTTCGTCGTGATTTAAAACCTGCAATTTTGTCATGCTTTGGTGATATTGCATCCTCTATAGGGGGTGCTTTTGAGCCTTACTTGCCTGTAGTTATGCAAATCCTTACACAGGCTTCTCAATTGCGTGTCTCTCCTGAATCAAGTAGTGATTTGGTAGAATATATCATCACACTTCGTGAATCAATTATTGATGCGTATGTTGGTATTGTTTCTGCTTTCCAAAATAATCCACAGCTTTTACTTGTCTCAGTTCAACCTATATTTGAATTTCTCGCTATTATTACTATTGATCGTACCGCTACAAAATCAGAATCCATCGCTCGTTCAGTTGTTGGACTGATTGGTGATATCGCTTCTCTTTATCCAAATGGAGAAGTTAAAGGATTTTACA
Source organism: Ascobotryozyma americana (assembly GCA_030573245.1). Classification (NCBI taxonomy): domain Eukaryota; kingdom Fungi; phylum Ascomycota; class Trigonopsidomycetes; order Trigonopsidales; family Trigonopsidaceae; genus Ascobotryozyma; species Ascobotryozyma americana. The sequence continues at coordinate 26,121 of JAJMCZ010000084.1, read as the reverse complement.
AAGAAGAATGGGTTACCGATTTAATCAAATGGATAAGGTCAGAACCTAATTTTGGCATTTCTACGCAAGAGACAGCTAGGTGGGCAAGAGAACAACAAAAGCGACAATTGGAACTTTGATTCTCGTTTTTTTTTTTTTTTTTTTTTTTTGTTTTTGTTTATAAACAAAAAATCAATCATTTATAATTATTTTCAACATCTTCAAATCTAAACCTTGTTACCTTTTTTTCGATATTTTTTTAAAACGTTTATATTATTTTATAACTATAATCATTTTAATTTACCTTTTAATTTTATTTTCTCAATAAGTTGGAATGAATTTTTATTAAAAATATCTAAATTTATTTAACGTTATCTATCTTACTAATTTCTTATCTTATGATTTGATTTTTGCTTTTTTTGTATATATTTTTTTATTTTTTATTTTTTTTTTATATATTTATGAGTTTTTTCTTTATATTTAGTTTTATATAATTTATATTTTTTTTATTTTTATTTTTTGTATGCTTTATAATTAATTTTTACAACTTTTTTTTATGAAATTTAGCATATTTATATTATAGACCCATAAACATTATTGCATAAATAATAAGTTGAATTAACAATTTAAAGTAAAAATGAAAAACTATAAGTTAATGATTCGTCTTGTTATAAAATTACGGATTGGTTTTATTTTATTTCACTGAGATTATACTCTATATACAAGAAAATGTATATAAACAATATTTTAGTAGAAGCCAAAAAAATAAAAAATAAAAAATAAAATAAAAATAAATAAATAAATAAATCAAAAAAAAAAAAAAAAAAAAAAAAAAAAAAAAAATTTTAAAAAAAAAAAAAAAAAAAAAAAAAAAAAAAAAAATTAAAAAAAAAAAAAAAAAAAAAAAAAAAAAAAAAAAAAAAAAAAAAAAAAAAAAAAAAAAAAAAAAAAAAAAAAAAAAAAAAAAAAAAAAAAAAAACATTTTAAAATAAAAAAAATATAAAACTAAATAAAGAAACATTCAAAAACTAATTACATTCAATTTACTCTTCGTCCTCGTCCGACATATCTTCTAGAGATTCCACAAGTATATTTCCAGAAGGAAACAATAATTTTTCATCCTTTATAGGAGATTCCGATTTATAATCAAAAACTTTACGTGGCATGGGTGAAACAAGATCAAAAGAATATTTATGAATATAATTTTCTGGTTTTGGGGTATCTACAATTTCTGATTGTGATTGGGTATTAGAAATAAAATCATAACATTCTACAAACGCATATAATTCTTCTATTGGAAGAGATGCATAAAATCTGCGAATGATTCTTTGACCAGTTATTAATCTAATGGATATCCTTGATATGATATTAGTATCAGAGCTTGTCTTTTCTGGTTCAGGATATATTTGACTTGCTCTCCATTTTATCCACTCTTCTTTCTTTTCTTCTAATATTTTTTTTTCCTCAGCTTCCTTTTGACGTTTTAATTCTTCTTCTTTAGCTTTCTCTAATTCTAACATACGTTGTTGCTCACGTTCTCTATCAGCAGCTAACGATGCCTCATAGGCAGCGTCTTGTTGTTCACGTAAACTCCGAGCAGCTTCAGCTTCAGCTCGTATAGATTTAATTCTATTTATTATTGGAGAATATTTATTAACAATGTGAGTTAGTTTACTAAGTAAATCTTCAGGTGAGATTGGGCCTGATATGAGCGATAATACTTGCATAGAAGTTAAAGAAGTTGGAGAAGAATTTAAAACAGTATCTGCTATGATAACAATAGAAGGAAATTGTGTACAACGCAAAGCTAAAGCAACCTGATTTGCTTCCGATTCGCGTACATTTCCAGCCCAAAGAATGAAATGATTATCATTAATAAATTTTACTACATCTCCATTACACATTGTATTTTTGTTAAATGAAAGAGTGTCATCATGTACATCAGATTCAAGTAAAACAAATAAGAAGTTAGAATTTTTTTTCGAAAGTTTTAAAGCTTGGGCATAACCATTTTCAAAAAAGGGTAAAACTCCTGATTGAGAAGTTTGTTCTTCAAATAGGCGTGTAAAACGTGCAGCAGTATCTTGCGGATTTATTGGTCTAGATTCAGCTCTTGAAGCATTTTGATTAGCAGGGTAAAAATGTGTAAACCGTTGTAAAAAAGGGAAAAGTCTTGAAAGCATATAAATTAAACTTCTTCCAAGTCTAAATGCAATACAAAATGGGAAAACTAATAAAGGTGTAACAAAACTTAATGGTCCATTATTTAAAATACTAGTAGGTGATTCAGCATTTACGATTGGAGCTGAGGGTAAACGAGGTTCTGCCGCACGGCGTGGGTAAACAGTGTTATTATTATTATTATTAACATTAATATCATGTATTGCATCTATAAAAGATGTTAAATCTGGAATTTCACGTTGAAATGCTTCCTCTTGTGCAGATAATAAATCAGAAGAATTAATTGTACCACCAGAATCATAAAATCTAGAAATAGCAATTTCGACATTCCAATTACTTGAATCAAGCAAACCAACAACTAAATCATTATCTCCTTCCCAGCTAGTTATTGTTAAAAATTGTTCAACTGATTCTTGTTGTGTAGGATTTAGATCTTGCAAAGAAGTCATTTTGTGTATAAATTTTACCTGTATATATAAATAGATTTATACGATATGTTAGTAAAAATTCTAATAATTTATTGTAAAAATATACTTACTGAAAATATTGAAATTAAATTTAAATAATTTTAGTATGTTCAATTATTTATTTCTAATAAGCTCAATATGTATAAACAAATAAATAAATAGGTAATCCAATAAATAAATATATAAATAAATATTATATTAATAAAAAATATGCTTCACATAGATATATGGGTTCGAAACCAACTTGCTGCATAGTTTTTTTAAGATTTACTGTAATATCGTAATATATTTATTATTTTGACTAACTATTAAAGTAGTCCCTCTAGAATCAGGGACTGATTGGAAACGGGGAAATTTATGTGTAACTGTTGACATACGTAGTCACTTATGTAAGAAAAGGAAAAGCAAAAAGTATTAACCATATCAACTCTATGTTTTTGTTTCTCTTGTATTATGTAAGTGTATACATGTACTACATTTACATATGATTCCTCATTTCCAGTCTTTTCCCGATTCTAGGGGGGCTATGTTATTATTTAGGATTTAGTTGTTAGGCAAAATATATAAGGAAAAGCAAAAATCCTTGTTAATTTCCTATAAATGACACACAGTAAAGAGCCGTTTAGGAAGAATTCAATTGAATTATGCAATTTAAAATGATAAATCCTTAGAAAACCGTAATATATAATTAGAAATTTAATTTGTGTCGATATTATAATAGCTTTTAATTAATAAGAAAAATGTTTTGGTATATAGCATAATAATAATTTTTTTTTCATGTAAAATCCACTTTTCTTTTATTCATACATGCAACATATTTTAATCGTAGTTCGTATTAAGACAACCCAAATGGAAAGGTGAAAAAATATAATATAACATAATATAATATATTTAAATTAATTTAATATAATATATTTAAATTAATTTAATTTAATTTAATTTAATTTAATTTCAAAGTTTACAATAAAATTATTTTTTTGTATTTTTTATCATAGTTAACTTTTACGATTTATATATTCAAATATTTATGTTTACGTTTACTGAACACTTTTAAAAAAATCATATTTCAAATTAAAAAGATGATTTAAAATTTATTTATATTAATAATTATATTTCTGTAGTATTTTTAAATAGTAGGTAAAATTCACAATTTGTATTACAATAAAGTACTTCAAATATTTTATAATACACTATATGAATTATATTAATCAAATTTCCCACATCGAGGTAAATATTAAAGGTAACTATGCTGGATTACCCACATGTTTCTACGTGGATTCCATTATGAATTATTTGGAATATTTACTGGAAACCCTTAATAATTTTACTCGTTTTTGAAGGTCTACTGTGGATTTTCGCTACTTTTTGTATGGTTTCCATATGATTCCCATTCTAGAGATTGTTAGGCTTACTTGCCATTTTTCCTCTGCCGTATTATATATTCATCATATAATAATATCATTACAAAACATTATATATTATTACATGTTGCTACATAGTATTATTTATTAATAAATATCTAAATACAAAATTCATAAATCATTTATAAACAATATTTACAATATTAAATTTCCATTCCTCACTCAAACATTAAAAAATCATACATCAAAATGCAAACCTAGCTCTCATGTCACTAATCTTTCTATCCACTTCTTTTACAGTCCTTTCCAGTTCTCCCGCAATAGTCTCTCTTTTTTCTCTAGATAGAAACCCATATCTTTCACATAAATCTCCATCAATTACATTTCTAACAGGATTATAATAACTTCTGTATATTAAATGATCCCGACCACAAATCGGTGTATCATGTATCCTCATAAAACTTTCAAGTTGCAAAAAAAATTCAAAATCTTCTTTACTAATCAAAGGAATAAAGGTCCCAACTGTTCCTTGTAGCCCAGTATATACAAGTACTTCTCGACCTCCAGGTGCCAAACTAGCCTTTTGTAAAGAAGTTATAATATCTTCAGAATAATAATTACATAAAAAATCAACCCTATGAGATGTCCCGTCTAAATAAGATCGCTCATTACGTAAATATGTGCCATGTATATCCGCATCAGATTCTCTAGAAACTGCATCATCTACTCTAACTACAAAAAAATTACCCCACTTATCGCTACCAGCAACAGTGTCATAATCAATCATAGTAGTACACATTACATGACGACTAACAAAGTCATCTGAAAAAGGGATAAATATGTTATCTGTTGGTTTATACACTGCATATGTTACAGATTCATATAAATCACCAACAACTACTCTATATCCCATGCTGTCTAAAGTAACAATATTATTTAAATATTCAAACGTATATTCTGCTTTTCGTAACATCTGCTTCATTCCCATGTCATAAATTCTTAATGACTTCCCCACACCAACCAATAACCTACCATGAAACTCTTTTAATGCTAAAACGGGTTCCTTTACTTTTGTCTTGTGTAAAAATGAAATACTTTTAGGATCATTTTCATTAATTTCATAAATATAAATATATCCACATTTATAAGATTTAGGCGTAAACTTTAAATCGGAAGCAGCACCTATAACAAGATAAAGTTTGTCCTTTGAATGATAATCAAACGTGCATAAGCAAATCGAAAATGCCGCATCATTGTAATCAAGTTTAACAGTATTTACCACACTCTTAAGATTCGTATCAACAATTTGTATACAAGAAGACCAACTTCCTAGTTTAGAAGGGTATACAAACTCAGGCTTTATTTCTTCTTCAGTTTCCTCATCTTCATCTTCATTTTCATCTTTATCTTCTTGTTTAATTTTTACATCTGATTTCTCCTCATATTCTTCGTAGCCATAATCCATTATGTTACCATCTGCTTCAATAACATAAAATAAGTTATTAAGTGGATGCTTAATAATTTTTCGTGGAGTATCTTTGAGTGATATACTTTCTTGCTTTATATTTGAACTTAAATTTTCTATAGTTAAAATTTTAAGATTATTACCTTCTATACCAACAAGTCCTTCTGGACATTGCGGGCTTGAAAATTCTGATGCCGATATAAGTGGACTGATAGCAAGCGGTGTTAGTTGATAAAAGGCACCAGACACATAACCAAGCCAAGCCTTAGTTGAAATTGCTAATATAATATCTTGACCTAAAACCTTGACTTTATGTAATTTGACAAGTTTAGGTCCAAGGAATCTTGTGCGACTATCTGAAAGTTGACCTGTAACACTATCTAATAATGTACGTATATAAACTCCAGAGTTTAAACCAATATGAAGGTAAAGTGAAGAGGATGAGACAAGGGATGATTTTGCAGATGCGTATGGATCAACTTGATCATGCATAGATAAAATACAAAGAGAAGATGGAGCTGAAGTTAAAGCTTGAATAGAAATTGTTTCCAAAGTAGAGTCAGGATCTAAGGATATCATTCGAATGGTAGAATCATCACATCCTATGGCAAGAAAAGAGCACCTCAATCGACCTTCTGGTACATCTCCGATCGCAAGACAAGAAACTGAAGCTTCCATCGATTTTCGATCTTCAAACTCATTCAATTGTCCATATTCATCCATTTCAAAATACACAATTTCGCCGGAAGAAAGTGCAATTACTACTTGACGAGAATTAGCTGACGCAGCAACAATAGTCCTATGAGCCGGAGCTTCCCATTCATCTATTTGATGTTTCTTTTTTTTCTTTCCACCATCTTTTTCTGTATCATCGACTTTATCTTCAGCTTCATTTTCGCCTCCCGTCTCCTCAGAATGAATATGACGTATGCCTCGAGAATGAATCTGTATAATTCCTTCATCACCAATTTGTTGAATTGCAATAGTTGCTACCGAATCAAGAATACCTGAGTCCGTCACTTCTTCTACGACTTCTCCTATCGACAAAATAAGGGTACCATTTTCAAACGAAAGTACTATATATGAGTCAAATTCATCTTTGGTACTCAATTTAGTAGTAAAAACATCTATAGGTGCTCCAGGTAATTCAGAAGACACTAGTTCAGAAACTTCCAACCCATTTTCTAAAATTCTAAAAGTCGATTTTGCACCTTGACCACAAATTGTATAAATTTCAGGAGAGACAATTTCAGAATGCTGCTCAATAGGAGCGAAGCCAAGTAAAGGATTTAATGCAGGAATCTCGTCTATAAGAGCAAGATTGTCTAGAGGCTTGGGATTAAACAAAGCAACTTTCTTATGCACATCTTTTGTATCATAATAATCTCTAGAGGAAAAAATAGTTTCATTATCATTATCACCAATTTTTTCAAATTGGTAAAACTTATGGTTTCCATATTCAGAAGCTAAAAAGAGAAAGCCAGAACGTAAAATATTCAATTCAACAGCCAAAGGTAGTGAATCAAAATATTTAATAAACATTTCATCAACAATGTCATCTTTATACGATAGAGTAACATTAAATACATCACCTTCTTGATTTTGAAGCAAAACAAAGAAGAAATCTTTTAATTTGTGAACTGTACCAGCAGTTATATACATTTTCCTAGTGGGACTCATTTGGGGATGCCGTCGCCGAGGAATTGGAACTATTAGAGGGTCAGAATGTATATTTCTATATGTGACATAATTTTCTGAGCATATAAGAACACCAGATGGGCCATCTTTATCACCTGGAAGAGCAATGAGTTTATTTGAGGTAGGGTCTATTTCTGTTGACCATCTTCTTACTACATGATTTAACCCTAAGTCCAGTTCATAGTAGTTTAATAATTTAGGTACATAAATAGAATTGTTATTACTAAAGTTATTATGATCATTTTCGTTATTGTCATTATTATTACTGTTATTAACATTGTTACTTTTATTTTTATAATTAAGATTATTATTTTTTTGATTACCATTCGTATCTAAGTAGGCTTCTACATCTTCGGAAGTTAACTCAGAGAAAGATAAAGATTCAGAATAATTTGCTTCTATAGAGGCAAAAATAGGATTAGCATAGCCAACATCCAAACCTACTAAATCAAACATAATATTTCTAGAAGTATGTGCTTCTAAAGGAGAAGAAATAGTTAAATTTGCTAAAGAATCTCTATTCAAAACATAGACTAATTTATTTTTTTCTATAGAAGCAATCATAGTAGCACGACCTTTTGCATCTACAGCCAGGTATTCCCCTGGAACAACACGTCTAATTCCAGTTTTACCAAAAGTTTCTAAATGAATTTGTATAAATGAATTTGTGGATCTTTTATATTCTAATATGGTTATTCTACCTGAATCTGAAGAAACTATAAGATGATCTTTAGAAGCACCTGCAACACGAAAAGAACATAATTTTCTTATAATACCAAAGACATTATGTTTAAGAACTTGAATTAATTTACCAGATTCTTCGTCTTGTTTTAAAAGTTCTAACCATGAACCTTGAGCAGTAATAATTTCTTGTTTTGAATGACCACTAAATCTTCCTACAATTGAGCAAGTAATTGCACTAGGTTTTTGCAAAGTAAGCGAATACAATGCTAATTCATCTGAGGATTTTATTAAAGGCTCCTCCATGGAAAGATTTTATTAAATAAGTAATCAAACAATTTATATCAAGCCAGTAACCAATGCCAAAATAATAACAATAATAACAATAATAATAATAATAACAATAATAAAAAAAGGTGACAAATAAATCGAGGTTTTAAATGCCACTATTGATAATATACCGTAAAAAGTTGTATCTGGAAATTTGATTTTCTCATACAAATTTTTCAGTAGTTAGTTTTTTTTTTAACTTAATAAAAATATCGGTTGTCATGGTATATTATCATTCAGAGAATAAAATAAAAAGTATACCACGTGATATACCCTAACATATAACACTTTTTAATATTTAAAGGAAATTTTTTTTCTTATTTTTTTTTCTTTTTTCTTCATCGTGCGGAAAGCCAGGATTTTCGTGTTACCAGCAGGAAAACTTTTAAATTAGTAGAATACAAAATTTTTTTTTTGTTTTTTTCTATTTTTATCTTTCTTTTTATCTTTTTTGTTGGTGTCATATCCTTGTGGCGAGAGTATAGGGTCATCTTAGTGCTTATTTCTTATATTGTTAATTTTGATTTATTAGAATTGACTGTATATAAGAGAAGGCCGGTAGACCGTACATTAGTAAATCATCATATATATTTGTAGATTACTGTAGAGTATTGTAGAGTATTATTATTAATTATAAATATCTTACTGTAGAGTAGAGTATTATTAATTATAAATATCAATTATTTATTAATTATTGTTTATTATTTGTTTAATATGTATTTTACAATAATAGTATTTGGTAATTTTGTTATTACTTATCATTCATATTCCAATTAATACTTTTAGTAAATAATAGGAAAAATTTTGTTTTTATATAGCGAAAACGTAAATTCTTATAATAACGTAGTTCTGTAATTGTTAACTATTTATATACCTGTCCATTGTAAAAGCTCCATCGATGACAACGCGAAAATAATAAATAAAAAAAAAATTTGGATGAAAGAGATATTAAATTAGATAGAAAATAAATTATTAATATCAACAATGACTATTAAAACTATTTATATTGTTCGAGTATGTTGATGTTTATACTTTGTAAATTATATTTATATTTATATTTATATTTTATTATCTTTCTAACTATTTTACTAGCATGGTTTTCGATGGAATTGGGATGTAAATGCTGTTCCAATTGAACCGCCAACTGGAATCGATGGTGATCCTCCTTTATCAAAACATGGCGAGGAACAAGCATTAGAATTAGCTAATAAATTGGTTAATATTAAACCTAAAATAGATGCTATTATTTCATCTCCATTTTATAGATGTATACAGACAATAAGTCCACTAGCAGAAAAACTCAATAAAACTATTTTGCTTGAGAATGGAGTAGGGTATGTGTATAAAGGTTAAATGTATAAATGTAAAAATCCATTTATATATATATATATATATATAATAATAATAATAATATATATTAACATCCAATTTTTTTAAACAACAGTGAATGGTATGGTCTTGAAAGAGCAACACATCCTATACGTACGTGTATATAAATAATTGTCTTATAACACACAATAACTAATTATAACTAACAATGATAATTATAACTAATAGCTGCTTCTTCAATAAATTTAAAAGTATTTTTCCCACATGTTGATACAAGATATGCCCCAAAAATAATTCCCTCATCACACGGTGAATCAATTCAAGATTTACATAAAAGATGCAAATTAGCAATTAATAAAATAATTGAAGAATTTGAGGCTGATAACAATGTTTCAACTATTGTAATTTGTACACATGCTGCTACTAAAATTGTATTAGGAAGAGCATTAACGCGTGATAATGATTTTGAAGTTAGATGTGGAACATGTAGTTTAGATGTCTATACTCGAGATAATATTCAATTAGATAAATGGTCATGTGAAGTAAATGGGGATACATCTTTTTTGACTAAAGGTGAAGAACGTCATTGGGATTTTGGTATGTTTATATTTTTTTATTTATATGTTTATATTTACGATTTCTAACAAATATAGAAGCGGAGCCATATGAACTATTGGATACAACTTCCAACACAAATTAATGATTTAACGATAAATCCGATACTTTAATAATTTAAAAGATATAATCTTTTGAATAGTTATGCGAAAAGTTTTTAAGTTTATGTATTTATTTCATTTTAATATATTTATTGCTTTACTGTGCAAATTAGCGCATTTATAGATGAATTTGCTGTCCAATATTTTATTATATTATTTTATTTTTAATACCACTATTATTTATTTATTTATTATAAGCTTTTAATTATACTATAATACAATTTATATACAATATAATACAGTAAACTTTATATGCTTATTTATATAATATACAATCAAATATATAAGTATCATACATTATAAGATATTCTGCATTTATACAATTTCTATTAAAGAATACCAGTATAATACTTATAATTAACACACTCTTATGTACCAGTATATACTAAATTAATAATCTCTTACTGGAAGTATTTCCTCACGTGACGACGAAAATTTCTTTCTTATAATAATTGGAATAAATCACTACTAATGGAAATAACAATAATAAAAAAAAATCTAAGGAGGTATATAACATTATTACTATAGTTATTATAATAGTGTATTTTTATAATATTTTTTTCATATTTACGTTTTTTTGATAAATTTTAAACCATGTCTTTGAAAGATGAAAAGAGTGATAAAAATGAAGAAAATATCGATCACTTAGAAAGTGGTTTGAAAACTACAAACCTTTCAGAAAAAAAAAACACTGATAATAAGAAAAATAAAAAAAATAAAGAGAAAACTAAAGAAAATTCAGAAAAACAAAAAAAACAAAAACCAAAAATTGAAAAAGTCTATAATCCCTTGGTTACAGAAGAAGTTACTAAGGATGTAGTTTCCCAATATTTTAATGAACATAAAGATGAAATATTAGAAAAAAGATATAAAATTGTACCATCCTTATTTTCAGGAATTAAATTAAATCCAAAATTAGTAGATGGAAATCCTTTATTTGTGAAGAAAGAAATTGATAATCAAATTTTATCATTACTTGGTCCTAAAGACGAACGCGATTTTAAAAAAAAAAACCCTAGTTCAAATCAAAGTGCTTCAACTAATTTAAATGTACAAAATAATAAGAATAATAATAAAAATAATACCAATGAATCTGGTGATTCCTCTTTATCTTCTACTAGAACCATGTTTTCGGAGGGCTTTTTAGGTAATTTACATAAAGTTGGAGAAAATAAACAAACAAGAAAAGAATTAATGGAAAATCATTTAAAAGCAACCCAAGGTAAAGTTTTCACTCGTTTCCCACCAGAACCTAACGGATATCTTCATATAGGACATAGTAAGGCAATTACTGTAAATTTTGGCTTTGCAAAATATTGGAATGGTCATTGCTATTTAAGATATGATGATACAAATCCGGAAGCTGAAAAACAAGAATATTTTGATGCCATTTTAAATATTATTAAATGGTTAGGATTTATCCCTTACAAAATAACTTACTCAAGTGATAATTTTGATCGTCTTTATCAACTTGCAGAAAAATTAATTGAAAATGATAAAGGATATGTCTGTTTTTGTACTCCAGAACAGGTAAAAGCAAACAGAGGCGAACATGGTGGTTCTAGAATTCCTTGCAAACATAGATCAAAATCAATAAAAGAAAATTTAACTGATTTCCGCGCGATGAGAGATGGTAAATATTCTCCTGGTGAGGCAACTTTACGTATGAAGCAAGATTTAGAAGATCCTAATCCACAAATGTGGGATTTAATAGCATATAGAGTATTAAATGCTTCTCACCCACGTACTGGCGATAAATGGAAAATTTATCCTACTTATGATTTTGCTCATTGTTTATGTGACTCAATTGAAAATATTACACATTCGCTATGCACCACCGAATTTTATCTTTCACGTCAATCTTATGAATGGTTATGTGATGCTGTTGATGTCTACAAACCTGCCCAACGTGAATATGGCCGTCTCAATCTTATGGGTTCGGTACTTTCAAAGCGTAAGATTGCTGCTTTAGTAAATAATGGACATGTGGATGGTTGGGATGATCCGCGATTATTTACTCTTGTCGCTGTTCGTCGTCGTGGTGTTCCGCCTGGAGCTATTCTATCATTTGTTTCGAACTTGGGTGTTACAACTACAAACTCAAACATTCAAGAAGTTAGATTTGAAACCACTGTACGTAGATTTCTGGAAAATACAACCCCAAGATTGATGATGATACTTGATCCAGTTTTATTAATTTTAGATAATCTTCCCGAAGATCATTATGAGGAGTTTACTGTCCCTTTTAAACCCGGTAATACTGAAATGGGTGAACATCTAGTGCCATTCACTCGTAAAATTTGGATAGATCGATCAGATTTTAGAGAAGAAGATTCTAAAGATTATTTCCGGTTGGCTGTTGGGAAATCTGTTGGATTACTTAAGGTTCCTTACAATGTCAGAGTTACTACTTTTAAAAAAGATCCAAAAACAGGTATTGTTACAGAAATACATGCACATTATGAAAACGACATCCCATTTAAGAAGCCAAAAACTTTTATTCAATGGGTTGCTGATAGCCATGATAAACTACCACCTGTGAAAATTAAACAAGTTAGAATATTCAATCGGCTATTTAAATCTGATGACCCTAATTCTGCTTATCCAGGTAAAGAAGGGTATCTTAAAGACTTAAATCCAGAATCTAAAGTGGTTATTAAAAATGCAATTATAGAACACGGAATTAAATATGTACGGGAAAATTCCCCATGGAAAGTACCGGGAGCTGAAGAAGCCATTTCAGTTGGAAAAGAAGAAAAAGGAGCCCCTTTTGCAGTTCGATTTCAAGCAATGCGAGTGGGATATTTTGCATTAGATAAAGACTCTTCTCAAGATGAAAGCGGTTTAGTTCTTAATCGTATTGTCTCTTTGAAAGAAGATGTAAAAAAATCAAATTAACTTTGTACAACTGTATTATCCCGATGGTTTCTTAATTCAGTTTAGTCTATTCTGTCTTTTTTTTTTTTTTTTTTTTTTTCGAGTTTACCAAAAGCTACACTATAATAATGTTTAATATAACATGAAAGAACATAATTGGTATATGGATAAATATTTTTTTTGTTTGTTTTATATTTTTGGAAATATTTTAATTGTTAGAAAAAAATAAAATAGCTACGCTAAGGTTTCAATATAAAAATGGAGTTTTCTTTTTGTATTAACTACGATTACGATTTTTTCTTTTGTCTATCATTGAAAATAGGTTAATAATGGAAGGTTAAATATTGTATGATTGGCAATCGGTTTATTAAGTTGTGCATTTTAGGAGCTGATGGTTTATGTTTACCCGTAGGGTAAAAAAAAAAAAAAAAACTGAATTTAGAATAGTTACACAGTAGTAAATGCGTATAATGTACGTATTTACGCAAAAAGAAAATCAAGCTTTAAATATATAGTCTGTTAGCTTTATTATCAAATACAATACTATTGGCTTTTGTATTTTGTGTATTAATTTTTTCCATATTTTTTATTATGCAAATCTACTCATAAAAGACTCTCTCTTTTAAGTACAGCAGTTTTCTGGCTTCCTCTGGTATATATTAATATTTATATAGCACGCAAATTGCTATCTTTAATAAGATATTAACTGACTGAAGGAATAAAAAAAATAAATGAAATAATAATTATCTTAACAACAGAGGTATCTAATAATAAAAAAAGCAAAAATAATAAATTATGGGAATTTTTAGTTCTATCTATAGGATTTTATGCGCCGATCCATCTGAAATTTGTAGATAACACGGAACTGTGTTCCAGTATAAAAAAATGAAAAAAGAATATTCTAAATATGAAGTTCCTATTTGAATATTCAATTATAGAAATAATTTAATATAATACTATACTCACCATTTATCATTTATCGTTTATCGTTTATCGTTTATCATTTATCATTTATCATTTAATTTTTATTTAAATCTAAATATCAAATTATGTATCATAATCAATCAGTTCATATATAATAAACTGTTAGTTACGCACACAAATAAAATATATTTTTAGTGCGCTCAATAAAATGAAACTAAGAACGAGCTGCGTATATCTACGGGAAAATTAACTGTACTAAATGATTTTTTAAGATTGCAGAAATAAAAATAAATTAGATAATTTTGATGTTTAATTGTTTGTTTATATATTGTAAATTAAAATCTTAAAAAAAAAAAAAAAATAAATATTTATTTTATTTTTGAATAGATGTATTACAATAACAGGTTTTGATATAGAAATGTTTATGTATAATTCTTTATTAGTAAAGCTAAATAATTTCTAGTAGAGTTTTATGACCTTATTATACAATCTAATTTTGGCGACAATTTGATTATCATCATATTATTATATGAATCCTATTTGTACGATAAATTTTCTTCAATGGTATGCCTATAATCCTGTAAAGGGTCTATGGAGTACATTTATACATATTATTTATAAAGAATACTAGTGTATATAATAAGGAGGCAGAATTTGTTATTATATTATTCAATAGGAAGAAGAATACACAATAAGGATTCAATAAACGAATTTGTCAGTATTATTTAGTAATTCGTTTCTATGGAAACCGACAAAGTTCATTTTTAATTAAAAAATCAGACATGATATAGGGATAAATAAATATATGAGATAATAAAATTTACACGCAAGTATTCAATTTTGTATATTTAGTATTTTTCTTAGTTATTATTAGTGAAGTGATTTTTTTATTTCGGAATTATCCATATCATTAAAGTTTGGTATTTTAATTATTATTAGAAATAGACAAAGAGGAATCTATCAAGGGTAGGTAATCTTTAACATGAACTCCTTGATTGGATTATATAATTTAATAATTCTAAAAACCTAATGTTTAATAGTAGTTTATTAGCTATTAATATTTCATAATAAATATATCACAATCAATTTTTTTTTATCTACTTAGTGTAAATAAATAGAAAATATTTGTTTTAGAAGAATTTTGTAAAAGCGTTAAAACAAAACCCTTACTTTTTTCTTTTTTTTTTTAAAAAAAAAACCACGTGTTATTATTTTCTTGCTTATAATGCATATAGTCCGTAACTGTTTTTTGTACAGATTTTCTGTAATAAAAGTTTATTTCGTATATGTATTTGGTGTTGATTTTCTACTTTTAAGTTAAATAAATATATATATATATATATGTAAAAGCGGAATTAAAGTAACTATTAGTGAAAATTCATGTTTTAAAGTGCTGTTAAGTATGCCTCACTACAAAACAATTGTGGAAGTATAAAATTATATTTAATATTATAATATTACTAAATATTATTAAATTATAACACTCCCTGTTTTTTTAATTCTTGTGATTTTTCCATTTCTTTCTATAATTACATTTTTTTTCTGTACTTTATCTTATATAAATGTAATACTAAAGTGTAATAGTCAAATATTCGCATATAATACATCTTTATACGTTCCATTTTAGAAGGATATTTAACAATGAATCAAATATATATAAAAAAGGTTTTTATTTTTCGTTTATTTTATCTTATTTTTGATTTTATTATAGTGCGTTTTTCGTTAATTTGATCTATTTAGGTACATAATTTGTAATTTTTGCTATTACAGGATATTTGGAACTCCCAATCTTTCGTATATTAAATAAAATAAAAATAAACAACTAGAAATAAACATTAAAACCATTTGATATATTATAAATAAAAACTTATTTACGAGCGTGTTTTTTATGTAGTAATTTGCTAAAGTTTTATTATTTTTTTTGATTTAAATAAAATATATTAAACAAAAACAAAAACAGAAAAAAAAAATTTCTCTATTGAGAACCAATAATCCTTAAGAAATAATAATAACTATCTATATTACAGTCTACGTATTTGGTTTAAAGTATTCTTGTGCTGAATCTTCGTAATGTTGAATGTTTATTTATTTTGTAAAGTGCGCATGTTTTAAATTATAGCGTAAATTATATAATATAAACTGCATCTTCAATATATATATATATATATACATAATTAATGTAAATTTACAATGTAAAAAGAAATATTATTAAACCAAATTAGGCATATTTAATTAAATAATTTGTTATTTGTCATTATTATATTACCACTATTATTTTTAAACTATATACTGAAAATTTTATAAATTAATGTATAAATAGAAACCAGTTCCCAAAATAATACATTTTTTATATACCAAATTTATATACAAACATAGATATTAGTTATCTTAAATATTTTAAATATTACATTATTATTATTAGTAATATCATTTAATTACCGTAATCATCATATTCACAGTTCTATCATTTTTCATTTTTAACTCATTTTTACAAGACATAAAAGCATGGCTTTTCAATCAAGAAAACAACTCCCACAATGAAAAAATTCTTAGAACATTTCTTTTTTTATCCTATAAAGAAAATATAACCATTAGCAAAAATAACTAAATAAATAAATTACTTTATCCTATTCAGTATTATTTTATATTTTAATTATTTTCGACAAATATGAAAAAAAAAATAAAAAATAAAAAATAAAAAACAAGAAATCAGCCAATAAAATTATTTGATTCATCAGAATGTAACTTCATTTTATTGTTGATCAAAAAGCTAGGTTTAAAAATGGAGTCATCCGACTCATTCCATCATAAACAATCATCGTTTGAAAGATTATTTTTATCTTTCTATTGATCTTTTAATTATTTTTTTCATCATAAATGTTATAAAATAAACATAGAAAAAGCGGAAAAAAAAATAATATGAAAAATAAGCAGCATGATTATAAACTCACCTCCATTGATTCTTAGATTTCTTTTTATTATTAACAGGAGCTTCATAATAATAGAGATATGCTATTTAAAAAGAAAAAAATAAAATAAAAACACAAAACATAAATAAAAATAAATAAAAATAAATAAAATAAATAAAAATAAATAAAAATAAATAAAAATAAATAAAAATAAATAAAAATAAATAAAAATAAATAAAAATAAATAAAAATAAATAAAAATAAATAAAAATAAATAAAAATAAATAAAAATAAATAAAAATAAATAAAAATAAATACAAATAAATAAAAATAAATAAAAATAAATAAAAATAATAAAAATAATAAAAATAATAAAAAAAAAATAAAAATAAATAAAAATAAATAAAAATAAACAAAAATAAATAAAAATAAATAAAAATAAATAACAATAAATAAAAATAAATAAAAAAAATAAAAATAAAAAAAAAGATATAAAAATTATAGAGAAAATTTTTTGTTAAGCATAATATATTCAACCCTTTAAAGTTGAAAAAAATACGTTGCAAAAAGCCTTAATTATTTTTAGAGAAATCTAAAAAAAATAAATTTTTCCCCTTATCCAATTCTTATCTTATTTCCCCTTAATTTTTATAAAAAAATAAAAAATAAGAAAAAAGTAAGAAAACCAAAAATAAAAATAAAAATAGAAAAATAGAAAAAGCGAAAACGACAAAAAAAGGAAAAAATAAAGAATAAGAATAAAAGAGAACAAATAAAACAACTTTTATTAAAGAATGTATATATATATATATATATATATATATATATATTCATATTTAAATAGATAGATATATCTATTTATATATATACCAAAGGGCTTAGGGGATTTTTGAACAAAGAAATTTGAATAACCATAAATTCTAAATATTTTATTTTTCTGTTTTTCTATTCATTTTTGTTAGAGTAGAATTTAAAATATAAGTGCATGCTATTCTTTCCAAAGTATGTGTGCTTAATTTAGTACAAAATTTTAAAATAATTTGGGGAATGTCATTAACATTATTTGAAGCGAGCAAAGATAAAAAATCTGTGAAAGAAATGTCTTCATTGAAAGAAATAACATTATCATTCAATTTCACTCTTTTAATCTCAGTTGAGTTATTAATGGCATTGTAATTAGGATCATAATTATTATCATTACCGTTAGAATTTATTGTTTGATTTTTGTTCCTATGCGAATTTTTTCCTGTTCCAGAATTATCCTGAATAGTTTCCGCTTTTCTTTTTTTATATTTTTTTTCTACCACACTTTTATCTATTTCTTTACCTTTAATTTTTTTCTCAGCTAAGGCATTTATTTTTATTATTTGACCGTTTTCATTCTTTGAATCGTTTGTCCTTGCTGATACTATTGCTGTGAAAGAATCAGTATTTTTATTTAAACCCAAATCAATATTAAATGGGGTACAATTTTTTTCATGATCTTTTAAAATGCTTTTACTTTTATCATGATAGGTTTCTTCTAATTTAATATCAATATTATCATTTGATAATAAATTAACTACAACTTCCATTTTCATACTAAAATTCAAAATATTCTCAATTATTGCTGAATAGGATTCATTTAGATCAAAGCACGTATGCAATTTAATTATCGAACTTTTCTGGATTCCTATAAAAGCCATAAAAGATAACGAAACCAGACGACAAGGCATATCCTGTTGTATATTAAAGGCAATCTCTTCTAAATCTTTGTATACATTTTCCTTTAAGATTTTATCTGGAGAGAGAATGAGAAATAATAGTGTACTTATCAGACATTGGGGAATAATATTTTTTTGAAAATCTTTAAATAAAAAACTTTCACCGAATGCATCTTCTAAAATGTATATCACTGTTTGGTTATAAAAAAATTTAGCCAAAACTGTGTTGGCTTCTATATCACCAATTAATATCTGCTGTTCAATTGTTAGAGGTTTCTTATTATGCTCATTTTGATCTATTTTTTTTGCAATAGAATTACTTGGAGACTGGGACAAACCCTGAACCTCACTCTTTTCTTTTGTCATATCATCTTTACTTTCTGATGATTCACGAGGTGCTTCTTTTACCTGTCGAACAGTAAGAGATGGCTTGGATTTTGAGTTTTGTTTTAAGTTCAATTCATCTTCCTCAGATTTTAATGCAAAAGATATATTGTCTGTATTATGGTTTATGTTTATATTTTCTTTAGGAGACATAGTTTTTTCCTTATTAACCTCAGTATTGATGAGAACATCCATTTTTTGTTCATTACCAAAATCAATAAATGTTTCCTTGAGATTTTGTTCATCATTTTTAGTGCTTACATTATTGGATTTTATTGTTGGTTGTTTGCTGATGTTTTTTTTATAAGTTCCAGGAACCAAAAGTTCAGTTTCCTGAATTTCTTTTTCTATAATGGCAGGTGTACTTTCATTATATCCTTTAACATTACCTTCAGAACATGGCCGATTTAATTGTCCAATATGGTGTAAACCTTGAGGTTGATATGCTTCTATTATTTTAGAAAATTGCGGATTTTCTACAGGATGAAAATAAAGCGAATTTGGATATTGAGAAAAATAAGCTGGCGGAGGTGGAGATGGGGGAGATTGTTGAGCAGCTTGTTGAGTAGCTTGATGTGTAACTTGTTGCGTAGTTTGTTGTGGAGCTTGTTGAGGAGCTGATGGAAATCCACCATAATAATGTATATTTTCAACAGGTTGATATTGTACAGCAGAATATGGTGTTGCGACTGACGATGCTTGGTTAAACGTCTGAGATGAAGTACTTGAAAATTGATATATTGGAATTGGCACTGCAATAGAGGGATATTGTCCTATTGAATGTGGTTGATAATTCGTAGAAAACTCCTGTTGAACCATGTTTTGACCAATAAAATTTCCAGAAGAATTAGGGCTATTATATTCTGTATTTATTAACGGATTAGGAGGAATTGTCATTGGACTACTGTTAGGAAGTGGTTCTGGGTTTGCAAAGCTCTCATTAGATATAATTAATTCACGAGAAGTAGCCAGCTTATCCTGAACTTCAGGAATGTATGAAATTTTATTGCTGTGAATAGAAGCATGTTTTTCATCTTTTTTTTTCACTTTGAGCTCTTCTGCCTTTCTCACAGCACTTGAATTTACTCTATTATGTGTGGATGAGTTTCCTCCTGAACGAATAAATATAGGATCATATCCAAGACAAACTCTTTTAGATTTAGTACAGTTTTTACACAAAGGCTTTTCTTCATCGCATTTTATACGTCTCTGGCGACATGTAAGACATCCAGTCTTTGTCCGTCGGCGAGTTGTTTTTTTCGGTGAAAAATTATCGAAGTTATATGTGTTTCCCATTCAAAAAAGCACAGTTTTAATACTAAAAAATATTATTATGATTATAGGGATCAAAGCTAACAATAAAATATGAAAAGTAGTGCAGAGATTAGAAAGAAAAATGCTCTATTTTAAATTCTTGTTATTTTTTAATTGAGCTTTAAAATATTATGGTAATATATTTAAAAGTTCAAAAAAAAAAAAAAAAGAGAAAAAGTAGAATGAGGTATTGAGTTTTGATTTCACCTTTCTAATTTAATGGGTGGAAATGTACAGCATAAGAATATACAATATTTTTTTTTTAATATATTTTAATTCTGTTTCTAACTTGAAATTAGAATTAAAAAAATAATTATCTGGTATGTTTAATTATTATAAATTTTGCAACTTTGGTTTTTCGGATATTTAGCAGCTAACTATTAATGCTAAAATAAAAAAATAAAAACAGGAAAGTCAAAAATATTATTATAAAAATTAGCAATTTTACTAATAAATTGATCTAAACAGTCATACGAAAGTTTAAAAAGTGTAAAATGATTATCATACGAATATTGCCGTTTATAGGAAGTTAAATCTAGCAGTTATCTTTATCACTTACGCACGAATATGAAGAGGGGTTTATTTTTAATTTACTTGTTTATTGCAGTCTTCTTATATAATTCAATCTTAATTGCTATTAATATTATTGCCACTTAGATCTGCAATATGTTTCTTTAAACTAGGACAAAGATAAAAGCCTTTATAATTTCATGCAATAATATTATATACCTATTTAAATTTGAAAGCTCTTAATTAAACGCCATATTGAATGGAAAAAAAAAACATGAAAAAAAACGAATGACAGCAAAGCGAGAATTGTTAGTGATCAATATTAAATTATGGAAGAAAAATCTTGCAGGAGTACAATGGTGCGTTTTATAAGAAAAAATTTTTTTATAAAAGAAGCAATAAAAAAGAAAAAAAAGAAAAAAGTAAATAAAAATACAAAAAAAAAGAAATGAAAAAAATAAAAATTAAAAAAAATAAAAAAATAAAAAATAAAAAAGAAAAAATAAAAAATAAAAAGGAACAAAAAAAAAAAAGAAAAAGAAAAATAAAAATAAAATTAAAATTAAAATTAAAAATAAAAATAAGAATAAAAATAAGACTTAAAGTGAGAATTAAAATTAAAAATAAAAATAAGAATAAAAATAAAGACTTAAAGTGAGAATTAAAATAAAAATAAAAAAATGAACTTTTAATGGGAAGTGCAGGAGAAAGAACTAAATTAAAATAATAAATATGGGCTTACGATTATTTATGCAATATGTCGGGTTTTTAATAGGAAGTTTAATATAAAAAATGCTTTTAATATCTCTGATGAAATCAATTTAAATTAATAGGTGATAAATATTTTTTAACGGGCAGAAATAGTATGCAAAATAGCTATAAGAAATGAAAAAAAAAAAAAAAAAGAATAATAATTTTGTAAATACAGCAGAATTATAAACAATAAAAGGCCATTAACATACCTTTGAAGCAATTCGGTTAAGAGAATATTTATAGTGAATTAAAATTCAGATTATATAAAGATAAACGAGAATAAAGATAAAAGTCTTACAGTGTTATTATTATTATGATAATATATTACAGATACCAATAAAGTAAAAAATGGAAAAGTAAAACAAAAATAAAAACTAAAATAAAATCCCTCATATATATATATATATATGTATATATTTATACCACTTATGCATTATAGAAACGACATAGAAACATATTAACGAATGCTTGTGGTTTCGTCTAGCTTTTTTATCGTGCCATGTTTAGGTTTCGTTATATTTTCGGAGCATATGAGAAAAAAAACAATAATTAATTTAAGGCTAATTTTACGATTTATTTTACATTTACAGTTAGAAGCGAACGGCGTTGGTAGGGCGCTTGAACTATTTAGTTTAGCTTTTGTTTTTTTATTGTCCTCTTTCGTTTCACTAGCTTAGTTTATTACTGAATTGGACTGGGTTTATTTTTTATTGGTTGGCTGGTACCTGTCTAAACAGTAAGAATAAAAGAAACGGCTTTAATTAAACATAATTATAAACATATTTATGAATATTATTAACTCAAAAATGTATTAAGGGGAAAAAAAAGTACTTGTGTGGAATTATTATAACGAGACAGTTAGCTAAATACCACTCAATCAATATAATATAATTAATCAGGAACACTTTAGAATATTAAAAGCGATAAATCTGCTAGCTATGGCTTATTTAAATTTTTCCTTAATTATACTATTTTAATATATTACAGTATTATTTACAAAGCTAACGACGGGTGGGTTTTAATTTATAGAAAGGAGATTAGAAACGAATTATTTAGCATGGTTACCATAATCAAGCATTTATAATGCTATTTTTCTTTAATTTTTGATAGAAGGTGATCATAATTTATTATTTGAATATATTAAACTAATTTAAATACTACTTGTTGCGTTGTTAAATTCATTATATATTAAAATCGCAAATCTTAGCGATCTTTTAAACAGCTGTTGAACCGCGCTAATGATTTAATTGGCTAGTCTATTTGTTATTTATTTATTTATTTATTTATATTAATGAGCTTATTTACAGCCGCAACAAGATTTTTAAATTAAAAAACAAAAAATTATTGCGTTTTTATATACCGTTAAATTATTTTCGGCGATATTAGTCATCTTAAGTCGTAATTTAGGTCTGTTTTGTTCAGTTGAGGTATTTTTGGTTTTGATCGACTTTTTTTTTTTCATATTAATAAAAACAATATATATAATTTTTTATTGAAGCTTACCTTTGTCAAAAAACATGTTTCTATATTTTATTTTATTATTTATTAGCGTACATACATATATTAGCCATATAATAAATGCAAATTATTTTACTTTTATTAGAATTGCATAATTATTGTATACTATTTTTTATTTCTACGTAATTAATAAAACTATACAATAAAACATTACTCTACAAAATAATAATAATTAGTTGTATTCAGTATGGCCGTTCGAGTAGATTGCATGCATAATGAATATTTAATTAAATAAATTAATTTTGAGGGACAATGAGGCATATTATTTGCTATTTTATGGTTGCTATTTGCTTTTTTAATAATAATCCAAACTGTAATTATAGTTTATTTAACCGTTCTGTAGCTATTTTTATTTAATAAAAAAATACCAAAATACCAAACTCAAGCTTTAATAATACAAAATATGGCAACTTATAAAAAACATTGTTTTGTTTTGTTTTGTTTTGTTTTATTTTATTTTATTAGAAATTTTTTTTCCCCTCACGACCAAAATATTTTAACTCTGCATTATTGGTAGTTTTTTTTATTTGTCTCTGTTATTAAATTTCAACCAAATAATTAGCTCATATTAAGTAATGAATGCTCTTTAAAATATAGACAACCCGAAGATTAGTTAGCCGCCTTGATATTTCTACATTTTTTATTATTTATTAGCATTTTAACATGGAAATTTCCAATATAATTACATTTTATACTAACGTAAAGTATAATATATTTAAATTATTTTCAATATAATTAAGAAAAAAATAATTATTATGTGGGGGTTTTTTTTTCTAGTATATTAAAAGAAATTAAGGGTTTTTTTTTTAAATTAGAAAATCGAATATTTAAATTTCGCAAATAATTACACTTTAGTTAAGAAAAATACCTTCAATATAACGTAGTCCCTTAGAATCGGAAAAAGACCGGACGCAGGAAAATATTTTAACCGTTGACATACGTAGACACTTATATGATACAAGAAAAAGAATATCCAACAGTTTATATGGTTAATTGTTAATATATTGGCTTAGTTAACTTGCTTAATCTATCTACATATACATACAAATATATATAGTGAAAATTTTTACACCATGGTAAACCCGTAACTATAGTAATCTTGGGTCTTACCTCAACATTAATACTTTTTGTTTATCCTTTTCTTACATAAGTGACTACGCATATCAATAGTTATACATTACTTTCCCCGGTTCCAGTCTTTTCCAGATTCTAGGGACTACGTTAATTAAGTAAACAATTGAAGTTACCTATTACTAAAAAAAAACAAATACATGTTTAAATAGCGCAACTTGGGTTTCCTTATTAATAATTCTTAAAAACAAATCATTCTATAAAAAAGAAAGCTAAGCCAGCCTAAAAAGGTTATATAATGATTATATAATCTTTATTAAGTTAGTTGTTTATTATTTTTTTTCTTTATTATTTAACTATTTGAATTTTTACAAGAATGTTTCGTTTTATACTGTTCAATATCAAAATTATTGTAAATGAAATTTGGAAGTAAATTATATAGTCTGTTTTATTTACAAAAAAAAAATTTAAAAATATAACTTAATTTTATAGAATACAAATAAAAATAGAAAATAGTATGTTTTGGTATATTGATCTACATATATCCAAATTTGAGTTATTGTTTACTGGAATTAATCTACGGTTTGGTTTTCACTATTAATTTCAATGAAACAAACCCTAAACTGGAACTTAAAAGGCAACAAATTAATAAATAAGATTTTCTTGGGGCGAAAAAATAAATATAATTATTAGTTTTGCCTTGGAATTGCTATGGCAATGTTTAATTAGAATAAATTTTAGTTCGTTATATCTTAAAATTGAACTTTGCAAAGAAATAATGAATATATTGAATAGTCTATTCTATAGGCTTTAGGGCTTCTATGTACTTTCAGATGTGATTATTCTATATAATTTACTATATAAGTTATTATATTTTATCATAAGCAAGCAAATTTCAAATAGTTATGATAATTCAATAAGTCTCAAGTAAAGACTTACGGTTTACTTCATCTTTATAGGTATTCAAAAACATAAGATTTAAATAATGATAAATAAAATAATAAATGAATAGGAGATGATTTTGAGGTTAATTACCTTGAAAGAAAACGTAGAAGCTTTTTTCTATATTTTTGTAATCATGTAGGCGAATGTTAGTGCGGTTGTCAGGAATTACCTTTCTAGTCTCAATTATTTGTTACTAAAGAACTTTTATTTTTTTTTTCTTTTTTTGATTTTGTTTCAATTTATAGTATTGTGTATAATGAATCTTATTAATAAAAAAATTTCCTTTACCATCCTCTATCTATTCGAAAGTACGGGAACCTTGCAAACCTCTAATCAAGGCTCATCAAAATCGCTTGTGCAGTTAAAAAAGTTCTTTTTTTAACAACTCGTAAAATCAGGTTGTTTTAAAAAACATATAAGCACAATAGATTGTTGAAAACTGTCATGGTAAGTAAACCATGTGAAAAGTGATCGTCATTTAAAAGATATATAAAAAATGGGTATCAGTGCTGTTATATTGACTTTTAAAATTAATAAGCTGAATACATTGGAATATGCGAATAAAAGTAAAATAATAATATATATTCATCCAATTTTTTTCAAATTAATTATGTTTAATAGATGCATTTTGGGCTAAGCTGTTGTAGTCAGGGCTCATCAAACGCAATTGTGCGGTTAGGAGTTTTTTTTGTTTTTCCAATAAAGCCGGTAAAACAGCAAGCTTACTAATATATTAAAATGCTTATATAGGCGTTAAAATAAAAAATTGTTTACTAAGCAACATTGTCATGTTGATGTTTTTAAAATGGGAATTGATAATGCCAGCCATACTTTTTAGCCAGTGCAGCCAACTTAAGGGTTTACATAAGCCATTTGTAATATATTACATACCGTATATAGTAATTATTTAGAAAATAAGAAAATAATTAGTTTTAATTAATTTTTAGTGTCATAGAAATATATTTATTTGATTTGCACAATAATCTAGTCAACTATTATGTAATTC
>JAJMCZ010000083.1:41070-55239 GCA_030573245.1 Ascobotryozyma americana | reverse complement strand
AAAAAAAAAAAACATAGTGTAGACTACTATATAATATACAGTATAGTATAGTAACTAAATATGGTCGTCATAGAAGTGCTTATGTAATGTATTTATTTTGGCTTAGTTGGTAAATAAACTATATACCCATCTTACTATGTATATATACATTCTTGAAGTGAAGTTTTAATGTATAGTAAAGTAAACATAACAGTAAAAATCACAGTAAACACTACAAAACATACATAACATACATAACATACAAATCATTTTCAATAAAATATCTTTAATATTTTTTATTTAGCATTTCATAAACATATATAAACAACTCTATAAAGCTTCTAAACGATCTGTTATTTCCTGTGCTGAAAGTTTACGGAATCTTGGACCTTTAGCCCCAGCTACACCTTCAAAACCTAATAAATCTTCAGATGGAGGACCAACAATACCAATTTCAACTGTATCAGCAGTCATATCACCTTCAATTGATTCCTTTAATGTAAGTAAAGCAATATGTATTACATCTTCTAATTCCAAATCTTTTGCCCAACGTTTTTCAAGAAAAGTTTTTGCTGAAACAGCACCTTTACCAATAGCAGTAGCTTTCCAAGGGAAATATGAACCTGATGGATCTACTTGATAAAGAGAATAACCATGGTGAGTATCATAACCAGCAACTAAAACTGATACACCATAAGGCCGTATTCCACCTGATTGAGTAGCATCTTGCATTGTTTGTGCTAAATCTTGTACTAAAAATCTTGTTGGAGGATATTCATTATAAATTCGTTTATAATTTGCATGTGATAACTTTCTAGCACGATCAGTAAGAACTCTAAAATCAGGTCCCATTCCTGCATATGTCATTCCAATATCTGGTGCTATAAGTGAAATTTTAGATTGAGTATCATTATCTACAAGAGGTGATGGTGATTTTTTTTCTGTAGCTAAAACAATTCCATTTGCAGCTAAAATATATTAGTATTAAAAGAATAATAATATAAAAAATAATTTAATTACCTTTTATTCCTAATGCGGTAACACCTTGGTTTACTGCTTGTAAAGCATATTCTATTTGTACAAGTTTGCCACTGAGAAAATCATAAAGAAATTGTTAGTTAAGCGAAAAATTAAAAAAAAAAAAAAAAATATTGAAAAAAGAAAATAATAAAAGCAATAATTATGAGCAACTTACTTTGGAGAAAATGTAGTTAAGGAAAATGAATATCTATCAGCCATAATTTATGTTTTATTTTATGTAATTTAATTTATCAATTCTAATCTTTACTCTGGGTTTCTATTTTTCTAGCTAACCTTAGTTTTGTTTGTAGTATAGAAGAGTAAAAGACATAAAAAGAAATTGGTTTAACAACTTGTTGACATGGAAACTCATACTTTATTGATAATAAAAATACGTATTATTTGGTTATTGTTGTAAAAACGAAATTTGAATTATCAGTATGATATATAACAATGTAGTTAAGATATTATATATTGTAATGGTTTGTTTACTTGTTCATTATTCAATTTGTTCTTGTTAGATAAAAATTCCAAAAGAATTCCCATCCCTAAAATTTAGAGAGTGATTATTGTAAATCATATATTGTATGCACATATATATCATATATTAGTATTTATTTGTTAATTTAAGTTATTTACATTGTATTTATTTACTTTTGAATTCAGTTTGTATGTATTTACATGTACGCAGCATCAAAACTTCCGATCGAAAAATTCCTCGTGATAGAAAATCCATATGAAAAGATGACTTGCAGTTGATTTCGGCACCCTGACTACACCTTCATGCACAAAATAATTTCAATATAGAATAGATGCAAATACTGCAAAAACTCTAATAAACTACCAAATGATCACAATCATCGCATTAATACACGCATTTTCAATAGTAAAACACTCTTTCAATGATGCAATAATTTGAATAAAAGTGTTTGACAGAAAAGCATGAAGGCTTAATGTAGGTGTCGTTTGATACAAAATACGTAAAAAAAAATAAAAAAATAATTTTTTTTCTATTAATATATATATTTAAAATCTATCTAATAATATTTCTATATATTATCTATAAACCAAAATGTAATTTAAATCATACTGGTATTTTTTACTTTATTACAATTATTCTTTTTTTTAAAATTATAGTTTTCATCAAAATTAAATAAAAGTATAACCATAGAAACGCAAGATCCACTTTATAGTGAAAGTAAACGGTTGCTGTGTAAATCGACGTAACGACATAATGGCAGTCTGGTATTTTCTGGAAGACAATCAGTTTCTGGTGCATGAACTTTGAAAAAAGATTGTGGCTATATTTTACACACATATATATAAGTATCTTTTATACTTTTCATAAATTACATTTGTAGATTAGATTTGGATTTTCAATTATCATACTTTACTTGAAATTACCCTGTATATATTTCTTACACAGTAATACGTCACCGACCAATCCTGTTTTTTTATAATATAGTAAGATTCCATGACAATGGAGTCCTACTAATAAATATACTAGCACATCACGTGAATTGAATTTATCCGGTTGCATTTACATGTATCGCGTTGCACGGGAAATCCCGGCTTACCTGACCAATCACACGAGTTTTAAATGTTAACCACAATATATTCATAAATATGCGTTACCATGGTATTTATTATTAGACTAGCTGTTACCGTCTCTATTAAGAGTGGATTATTATTATATAAGTCACGGAGAATAGCTAATTAAATTTCAAATGTTTAATTGTTGTTTTTTTTTTGTGATTGTTTTATCATAATTTATAAACACATTAGTTATAAAATTTAATTAATTAATTACTATACAATGGCTGGAAGTAAGTTATTTATTTTATACATTATTACTGTTATTGTTTTTATAATTATTTTACTAACTTTTTAGGTTCTGCTAAAGGTGCTAAACTCTTCAAAACTAGATGTGCTCAATGCCACACTGTATGTATAAATTGAAATATTGAGATGTTAAAATATATATTTTAATGTATATTTAATATTATAAACTTACTAACAAACAGATCGAAGCTGGTGGTCCTAACAAAGTTGGACCTAATCTTCATGGTCTTATTGGTCGTCATACTGGTTCAGTAGAAGGTTTCTCATACTCTGATGCTAATAAAGGTGCTAATGTTACATGGAGTGAAGAAAATCTTTTTGAATATCTTCTTAATCCTAAGAAATTTATGCCTGGTACTAAGATGGCATTCGGTGGTTTGAAAAAGGAGAAGGATCGTCATGATCTTATTGCTTATCTTAAGGAGGCTTCTTCATAAATTTCATAAGATTTTTAGTGTATATATTCTATAAAATAAAATATAATAATAAAATTAATTAATATGTTTTCGTATAATTCCTTTTAGTATATGAATATTTTGACAGATAGATTTTTTATTTTACAGCTTTTTTTTCTTTTTTTTCAAAAAAAAAATTAGGGGTTTCCTATATGTATTATGATTTTTACTATACATTTGTTTACTTTTTGTTAGCAATTGTTTTTGTGTTTTAAAATAGAAGATCCACTTTTATATAATATAGCAAAAACAATCTTTACTTAATATGCATTCACATTATAAGACCTTAATTTTACTTAAAAGTGAGTAGAAATGGTTATAATTAAGATTAATATATTATTAATCGAATAATTTTTATTGGTGATCTTTAATCAGGGTAAGTAGTATGAAAATCTCAATCAGAGTTATAAAAAATAAATTTATTAGGTTTTATAATGGAGGATTTATACTATAAGCAAACAATTACCTGGCAACCAGACAAAATGATTGAATAGAATAATAAAACTACATTAATAGTATGTAAATGTATGTAAATTCATGTAAACTTATATAAATACTGTAGTACCAAAAATACAAATAATATTATCTACTATTTTATTTAATAAATACCCATTTGTGTTTTATTTATTTAAATCATTGTCATGTATTATTTATACTAATACTAAGACAGATAAAATCTACATGATAGATGATTATATATTATATAGTTTTTTTTTCCTATAAGAACACTATAATGTTAGTATCTTTAAAATACTCATTAATAAAATAATTTGTGAATTTCATTTTTGTTTTTCCTTTTGTTAAAATATTAAGTTGTCATAACGACAAGAATTTTTTTTTTTTTTTTTTCAAATTGTGAGAATAAATTTATGAAAAAACTATTTCAATATTTTATAAAATTACGATTGTTTTACGAATAAATTTGAAATTCGATAGTAGTTGAAAGTTTGAACATCTGAGAAGTTTTTAAATATTGTGGTTTTTTTCTCTAAAAAAACATTAGTTTATTCAATTTTATTGCTAATTTAGTTTTTCTGTTTTTTGATTATCATGCTTTCTCCTGCAGAATTAGCTTTCCTTTCATCTTCTTTAAGACAATCTCCATCAATTCGTCCGGATGGAAGAGATCCTTTACAATGTAGACCAATAGAAGCCTGTAGAGGGTTTCTTTCATCTGCAAATGGATCAGCAAGAGTACGAAGACCAATAGATGGTGCCGA
Organism: Ascobotryozyma americana; assembly: GCA_030573245.1. Taxonomy (NCBI): domain Eukaryota; kingdom Fungi; phylum Ascomycota; class Trigonopsidomycetes; order Trigonopsidales; family Trigonopsidaceae; genus Ascobotryozyma; species Ascobotryozyma americana. Next base: position 50,723 of record JAJMCZ010000083.1, on the reverse strand, counting down.
ATGTATAGTTGGAGTTAAAGCACAGGTAGTTCATTTACCTCCATCAGCTTATAATAATGATAATGATAAGAATAATTATCACCCTTCAGTGGAAGAATTAGAATTAATTCAAGTTTCTGTACTATTATCAGGAGCAAGAGATGATGAACATCCCTCAGCAACATCATTAGCTAGATGGATTCATTCTGATATAGCAAAATCACTTCCTTTATCATTACTTCGTATTGGTCCCAGACATGCTTTTACTCTTTATATTGATATCGTCATAACTTCTGCAGGTGCTGTTGCTGATGGTTCTTTACCAGATGCTACTGAAGCTTTTACAGATTTTGGTGGAGGTGGCGGTGGTGATGAAGATGATGATACTCCCTCTGGTGATACTATAGAAGATTCTGCTTCACCAATTGTAAAATTACCAGTTATGCTAGTTTCATCTGGGGTATATCTTGCTTTAATTGACACTCGTTTACCAGCTTTAGATTTATCAAAAACTGATGCTTCATATTTTTTTGAACAATCACAATCAATTACTGATGATTTGTCAACCTCCTCTGCTGTAGAATTTTCTTCAAAATCTCAAGATCCTTCTGCTACTCATATACCTACAGAGTATGAAATGCGTAAAGGAGAAGTCCCCTCATATGCATCAGAAACAGCAAATCGTTCACAAAAATTTCAAGAACAAGTACCAGTTTTTGATAATGAATGGGAAAATTCTTATTATCTTTGTTCAGGTCCATTTTCACAATTAAATCAAAAAAATTGTGAAAAACAATCTTTAGATTCTTCCTCCATACAACAGAAAAAATGGTCTCCACCTGTCTGCATACTTATTGCTGTTATTGGACCAAATACTATTATAGATCCATCACCTACAGAATCAGCTGTTGCTGATACTGGTATAATTGTTTCATATGCACAATCATCATTTTTTTCATCATCTTCTGCACTCACTGTACTTAATTGTAAACAAATTAGGCTTGGACCTGGAACATGTACATTGCCAGGTGCAAGTACTTTATTTCCTTCAACTCCCTTCGTACGGGAGTTTAATAATGAGAATAACGATAAAACCATATCAACTTTTTCTTATCCAGAAACTCTTTTACAAAACTCAAGAAAAATTTTAATAGCGCCTCAAAGACTTTTCTCAACTGTCCATAATATAAAAGCTGTTGTGCAACCACTTTTAACAGCCCTCACTCAAGTAAACCCTTCAATGGGTTTTGACTCTTTTTAATGTAAATAACTTAAGAACAAACTGCTAATAAATCCGAAAAGTATACTTTATTCGGCATATTGTTTAATTTGGGAATTAATAATGATAATGATAATGATATTAATGTTATTTGTCTTCAGTGTATATAATTATGTATTTAAATCCTTATGGGTTTTTTTTTTTTTTTTTGATTTTTTGTTTTGTTTATTATTATTTTAATTTCATTAAATTATTATGCAATTTAAAACTTGATGTGGAATAGTTAAAAAGAGAAAAACTAAAAGTGTAATAATATAAGCAAATACAATCTATCTATGAATAAACTTTAAACCACCAATAAAGATAACAGAATAACATACAAAAAAAAATAAATAAATAAATAAATAAATAATAAATAAAAAAAAGTAACAAAAGGTATAAAAACACTTAATAATACACCGGAAATTTGTTATTACATATTAAATATGATAAAAATATAAATAGATGAATAAAACTAAATCAATCATTAAAAAGCAATAATTATCTTAAACCAAACCCTTCTGACTCCTCTAATGCGGTATTCATTTTTTCTATAAAAATTTCTTCTGATTGATATTCATATAAACAAATTTGATTAAAACAAGTGCGCGAAATGGGGAAGCGGGAAGGATTTAAAATAACACTTCCAAGTTTATTAACTTCTTGTAACCTGCATATTTTAAAAATCATGTTACCAGCCCCACCAGGGGGAACTCTATCAGACCCAGTAATAAAAATCAATAGTTTCTTCTTCTTTTCAAAAGAGCATTCTTTAAAATACTTCCAAAACCACTTCACCACAGGAATATCTTCATAATTTTGTAAAATAATTTTAGGTTGTTCACGATGGGTCTGCGAAACACATCCTGGACTAACATTTGAATTAGGTAAATTATGATTATGCTCATTACGATTCGAAGCTATGTTACGCCCTCTTTCAGGTCGTTGTCTGTGCCTTTGAGTTTGACTATCATTATTATTAATATTTTTAACTGTATAAGTCTCGTCCCACCCTAAATACACAGTGACAGCTTTCAAAGTATCAACGTCAAATGGTTCCTCAGACCCTCGGAATAGTTGTTCTGCTTCTTCAGGAGAGAAAAGTTTCAGGGCAGAACCGGTAACTACTCTAAAAAAGCCAGATTTAAAAGGCTCAAACTGTCGACTAATTGAAGTTTCAAGTTCAAGTTGAATTAGCTCACGAACATAAATATCACGATTAGATTTATTTAGTTGAGTTGCTTCAGCTTTTTCAAGAGATGTATTTGAAGGCAACAAAGAAATCCTTTGAACAGCACCATATAGATTCCGCTCGTACACAAAATCTCTACAATATGTTTCTTCAATGTTTCCATCAAAATTTAACAAAGAGCGAAGCCCCTTAGCAAGTGGTGGATCAATATCAGCAAGATCATCTAAATTATAAGATAACCCTAATAGACGCTTGAAAAATACTTTAGGAATAGGTACATCAATAGTTACAGAGTTATAAATGGCTAAACCCACGACCATACCGACAAGATGATAGAGCTCAGATGATTCCAGAGAAGCATAGTTAAACCAACAATAGGATGAGTCAGGGCGTGTGACAAAGAGGCCATGTAAAGGGTTAAAAAGTTCTTTTGTAAGTAGCATAAACCATTCTTTTCTTAAACCACCCCCATCGATGCCATCTTCATGCAAAAACTCAATACGTAAGCGTTTTCCAATTTCATCTTCTTTTAATTTAAGTTGTGAAAAAGAATCACCTAATAGACAGTCTCTCCGAATGCGTAGAACAACATGAGGATCATGTTTGATGCCTTGGAGCGATCTCGCCAATAAAAGTTCATGAAACTTAATATCCATCTGCTTACGAGAATCATAACGTAAAATTCTAATTTTTGCATTCATAGAGAGTAAAAAAGGAAAGTTGCAAAACAGCATCCTATTATTATGAGTAAAAGTTGCACTGTAAGTATTCTGTTTGTTTTTGATATGATTGTTTTCATTTTCTTTCAAAGCTTCCCTACAATCTTCATTCAAATCATCATTGAAGTTTACAATGTTATTGCTTGTAGAATTGCCAATTTTTTTATTATTAGTAATATTATTACGATGAGAGTTATTATTGCCCATAGTATAATAATCCAAGTTATACAACACATCATATTCTTCGGGATGGTAAATAGAATTAGTTGTTGAACGAATTAAATATGAATCGCGGCGATTTGTACCAGGAAAGCGAGCATTCGATGAAGAGTTTTTTTCTGATAGAGCAGTTAAGCATGAAGATAAAGATGGCAAACTATTAGGCTTATTCGAAAATAAACCATAAGGTGAAAAAGAAGAGAGGGAAGAAGACTTGCTAAATTTTACCCATTTCATAAAATCAGCTTTCAAATCAGCATATTCAGCTAATAAATTATAAAAGTTGTTATCAGCAACTTTTTTCGTCTGACAATTTGCAAAGAAAAATAAGGACAACATAGTTGCAAATATTCGCAGGGGCCAATCATTGATGTAATCTTTTGAAAGGGTCACTGTAGTTTCTGTATGCTTAGAACCTTGATCTATAAAAGCAGACAGCGGGTCCTGTTTAACAGGTATTCTTCGTACAAAATGACGAATCCGGTTTGTAATAAGATTATTTAGCAAATTGACAAATAAAAGAAACCTCTCCTTTGATATTCTCATAAACCAATTAATAAGGTATACCTTGCAATCCGGTGGACTACAGGCAAGCATTCCAAAAACACGTTTTAAAATTGCGAGTTGAGTATCATATGCAGTATTAAACTGTGGTGTAAGTGAACAAAATAAAGGGTTTTCAAGAATGATTAATAATGCCCTTAAATCATCTGGCTTTGAAATGATTTTTTTTGGACGATGAAGCAATCGATCTAAAGCCTTGCATAACACATTTGAACCATGCTTAGCAGGAATATTTCTTAATAATACATCATAAAACATTGTGATATGTTTATAATTCAAACCTGGATTTGAAAATGAAAGAGGAGATTTGTCTCTAAAAGATTCGTTAATAGCATCATAAGATTGGAATACTTTCATAATTAATTCTTTTAATGGTGCATATTTTTCATCTTTTTGAGTTTCATTCAATTCATCAATATTGGAATTAATTGAATTACACAGCTCGATGGTATTTAAAAAGTAATCAAGTTCTAAGGAATTATTTGAATAAGTTGAAGAAATAAAATAAATTTTATTGGAAAAAGAGCTTTCCTCGTCAAAATGAGAGGCCTCTATTTTAGAGTGTGTGTTATCTGAAGAGAATTCTGATTGCAAAATTGAAGACGAGCTTGGTATTATATCATTTATAGTTTTGCATTCTGGACATTTATATACAGAATCTGAAGAAATACAAGAATAAGGGCAGGCACAAACTATACATGATCTATTAAGCCTAGTATTTACTGTTGTATTCATAATCTTTTTGGTAAATGTAGAAGATTTTTTCATAAGAGCAGAGTAAGGATTTTTTTGAGAAGTAGATGACGATTTATCAGAGGATGGAGAAAATAATTCTTCGATTCCAGCAAAATCTAACGTGTGTTGATCTATATCAACTTCTGCAGTTCCATAGTCATTGTCTTCGTCATCGTCAAAAAAATCATCTGAATCAGAAGTAGAAGGACGATTAGATATTAAAGAAGTGGCATATAAGCGTGTAGAAAAAGAAGGAGTTACCGATGTACAAGATCTTCTTCTGTTATTTGTTCTATGAGGATTTTGATTATTGTTATTAAAATGAATCAAGCGGTATTGGCTGTTGGAGTTGTGACTTCTGTTTAATCTATTATGTTTTTTTGCTTTATTTGATGAGAAAGCGAACAGATCAAAACAACTCCACATATTGATATAAAAGCTCTTTAAAGTATTTTATATCTGAATATTATTATTTTTTTTTTTAGTTTGTGGAGAGTATATTTTTTGGAAAAGAATAGTAATAAAAAATTAAAAAATTGAAAAATTGAAATATTAAAATATTAAAATACTAAAAAAATTAAAAAAAATAAAGTAAGAAATATAAGCAAATAAAGGGACGTTTACATTAATATTAGGGAATAGAATCTAGAGCACACGTAGATGATGTAATCAATAAGGGTTTCGCTTTTGATGGTGATATAAATAACTATTGTAGCTTGTATATGTGCTTGTATATGTAGCTTGTATAGATAGATATATGCCTTATATATGTTGTGTATAGGTGTTAGTCGACAAGTGAGAAACAGTAATGTGTTGTGTTGTGAGTTTAATTAAGTTCATTCGTATAGAATTAACAATAAGTTATTGTATAAGTTATTATCAAACTCCAAATAGGGTAAATAAAATAAATGATGAATATGTAAACAATTATATCAACTGTAGTTTATCTTGGTTTATTTTTAGTCTATTTTATTTTTCGTATACTTTATTTTTATTCCATATCTATAAGCAGCAGAAAAAGTAAAGAGGTTTTAGCATAAAAAACAATTTCCTCAAAAGGACCCTGAAGTCAATTTTATGTAATTATAGTATGTAGTTATATTATGTATGGTATATATGTATGGTATATTATAGTATAGTGTAGTATAGTATATATGTGTTTGTATATGTGTGTGTATATATTTATTTGTGTTATTTGTGTGTATTTGTATATATATATATATATGCCTATATATATGAATAAATGTATTTAAGTAATACCAACCGACAAGCAACTCAATAGCCTATTGTCAAATTTAACCAGTGATATTTCTTTGCTTGTATATAAATAATGAATAGTAAGAAACAGTATGGCAATAATAATAGCTATAACTAATATATAATGTATATTTGTATATAGTAAATAATAAATTCAAAATTCAAATATACATATGTAGATATGGAAACACTCTAATTTATATAAATGATTTTCAACTATGAAATAAATTATCTTCAATTATGATAAATAAAAGTTTACACTATAATATCCTATATTTATACTATATATATATATGGTATTTATAATTCTTCCAATGTACTCCAAGAGCTCTTACGTATATAATGATCGTTCGCGGTTGTGCACGCGGTGGTGGAGGGTAATTTATATTGTTGTTTATAAGTGTTTTTAATAGTATATACGTAGTATGTACATATTACTATTAAGATCAAAGATTTAATAGTGAGACATCGCTTTTTAGCGCTTTTAATTTATTATCTTCTTACTAATATAGTTTTGTTTATTATTAATATAGTGTAATTTCCAGGTAAACCCTTCTATTTCTTTAATTCTGAATTTCTATAACGTCCAAATTTTGTTTTTTAATATATGAAAAGAAGTAAAAAGTATAAATACATACATAATAAATATATAAACACATAATAAATACACATAATAAATACACATAATAAATACACATAATAAATACACATAATAAATACACATAATAAATACACATAATAAATACACACATAATAAATACACACATAATAAATACACACATAATAAATACACACATAATAAATATATAAACACATAATAAATATATAAACACATAATAAATATATAAACCAAACAATACTAATGATAATATAATTTATTTTTATCAAACTTATCATTTATTTATCAACTGGTGTTTGGGTTTTTTTTTATTTTTAGTTTTTTTCCATTTCAATTCATTTCTTTATTTTCGTTGTAGAACAATGTCTCATACGGAATTTCTAGAAAAAGGAATTGAAATAGTAACTAAGGCCATTGAGGCAGATAATAATAAATCTTACGAAGATGCATTTAATTTATATTCAAATGCATTGATGTATTTTTTAAAAGCCTTAAAATGTATGTTTGTTTGTTAGTTTGCTTGTTTGTTTGCTTTTTCAGCTTTTATTTTTAGCTCTATTAACTCTACAGATGAAACAAATCCAAAAAGTAAACAACTAATTCAAGCAAAAACTACTGAATATATGTATAGAGCAGAAAAACTTAAAGAGCATTTAGATAAAAATGGTGGTAATAATAATAATAATAATAGTAACGCAAATGACTCTTCAAATGGTACTGCTGGTAAATTAAAATCAAAATCTAGTCAAAATGATGATGAAGCTGATAATGAAACAAAGAAAATGAGAGGTGCTCTTTCTGGTGCAATCTTATCTATTAAACCAAATGTACGTTGGGAAGATATTGCTGGTTTAGATACTGCTAAAGAGGCATTGAAAGAAGCTGTGATTTTACCTATAAAATTTCCTCATTTATTTACTGGAAAACGACGTCCTTGGTCTGGTATTTTATTATATGGTCCTCCAGGTACAGGAAAATCTTATCTTGCTAAAGCTGTAGCAACTGAAGCAAATTCGACTTTTTTTTCTATTTCTTCTTCTGATTTAGTTTCAAAATGGATGGGAGAATCAGAAAAACTCATAAAACAATTATTTACTATGGCTCGTGAAAATGCTCCTTCAATCATTTTTATTGATGAAGTCGATTCTTTATGTTCTTCTCGTAGTGATGGTGAATCTGATCCCTCACGACGGATGAAAAATGAACTTTTAATTCAAATGTCTGGTGTTGCTTCAGATTCTACTCCAGCTAATGCTCCTCAGGTGAGTGAAAAGAGTAATTCAAATATAGATACGGATACAAATTCAAAAACAAAAACAAACTTAAGTTCAAATTCAAATTCAAATTCAAATTCAAATTCAAATTCAAATTCAAGTTCGAATGCACCACGTGTATTAGTATTAGGAGCTACAAATTTACCATGGCAGCTTGATGCAGGTGTTAGAAGACGATTCGAACGAAGAATTTATATTCCACTCCCAGATTTAGCAGCTAGAACTAGAATGTTTCAATTAAACGTTGGAAACACACCTTGTAAAATATCTGCACAAGACTACAGACAATTAGCAGAAATGACCGAAGGTTATTCTGGACATGATGTTGCAGTTGTAGTTAGAGATGCTCTTATGGAACCAATTCGAAAAATACAGACAGCTACACATTTTAAACCTATTGAAACAGAATCAGGTGTAAAGTATACACCTTGCTCACCCGGTGATAGTGATGCTAAAGAAATGACTTGGATGGATTTAGATCAAGAGTCATTGGCTGAACCTCCTTTAAACTTTAAAGATTTTTTGAAAGCTATATCTAATACCCATCCTTCGGTGAATCGGGATGACATCGTGAAACAGGAGGAATTTACAAGAGAATTTGGTTTGGAGGGTAATTGATTAGTGTAACTTATGTATTATGTATTATGTATATTTTATATTTTATATTTTATATACATATGTTTATTATTTATATATTATATAGACATGTTAATATGAGTAAGCTTTACTCTTTTATGTGGTCTAATGTAAACTATTAATTTTTATAATATTAGATACGGTGTTATTATTTATTATTATTATATAATGTTATCTACTATTGATTATTGTAATATATTGTTAATGTTTATAATGTATATTATTTTTAATGTTTATAATGTATATTATTTTTCATGTAAAATGGTGGTATTTCCAATCTTGTTGTTTTTCTTAAAATAATAAATTTTCTAATCGTATATATGAATTTGCATGGCATCTGAAATTATTTTTTAATATCTAACTTAACATATATAAATAATGAATACCGCATGTAATCAAATATTAAATTTCAACTTCTAATTACGCGTTAAATAAATTTATTTATACAAATTTATTTATACAAATTTATTTATACAAATTAATTACATTCATATATATTCAAAATTTACTAAATGATTCATAAATGAATGACGCATGGTTATATTAAATGCTTTTTTTTTGCCAAAAAAAATATTTTACAATTAAAATCCTCTAAGGTGGGAAACTACTGATTACCCCAGATTTTGGATTTCGGAAAAACTATTCTACAACTTCTAATTACATCGTATTACTATATTGTGAAGAAATGATAGGCTTTTTATACCGAAACATTAAAAAGAGAAAAAATAAACATCATTCTAGAAATTTATTTTAATATGTATAGATGTTATGGGATTTTTAAAAAAATAAATTATAAAATAATATACATTATTACATTAATAAAATATCTTAATTATATATTTTAAATTTAACTGATGATCATACATTATCTTTTACATTTATATTATCATTAATAAGAAATATGACTCCAAAAAGTAAGGTGAGTAAATATTCAGTAATACGATTCCTCTTGACTACGGTCTTTTTTTGACGGTCCAAAAAAGTCCGTTAAAGACAGTTACCATGGAAAAGGCCGTCTTTTTGCCCAGCTCTACTACAAATCTAAATCATAGCAGGTAACTTTTTTGCGCGTTTTTTACGAAATAAAATTTCAAAAAAAGTTCAAAACAAAAACCAAAAAAAAAAAAAAAAAAAAAAAAAAAAAAAAAAAAAAAAAAAAAAAAAAAAAAAAAAAAAAAAAAAAAAAAAAAAAAAAAAAAAA
>JAJMCZ010000083.1:0-35068 GCA_030573245.1 Ascobotryozyma americana | reverse complement strand
CACCATAAATGAGAGTTATGAATGGTTTCTACGGAGATGATAAATGTATCACCTAGAGCTGGGCAAAGTCGGTCCCAGTCTTTTTTTAGCGGTCTTTTTTGGACCACAGTCTTTTTTTAAACAGTCCAAAAAGACCGTAGTCAAGAGGAATAGTATTACTACGTATTTTTCTATACTTTTTTTTTCAAATTGATTATTTTTTCTTTAGTTAGTCACACTATATTACTACATATTTGTTCATATAATAAATTTATTTTAACGAGAATAAAAAAAAATAAATTATCAAGTAATATATATTAATACATTAGTAAAATATCGTAAGTATATGTTTTAAATTTAAGTGATGATTATAAATTAGCTTTTACATTTATATTATCATTAATAAGAAATATGGCTCCTAAAAGTAATGTGGGTAATTATTTAGTAATACGATTCCTCTTGACTATAGTCTTTTTGGGACCGTCCAAAAAAGACCGCTAAAGACGGCTGCTATAGAAAAGACGGTCTTTTTGCCCAGCCCTAGTATTACCTATACAATTAATTTTTTTATTATTTTATTATACAACGCCAAAAATCTACCCAGAAACGATGCAGATCTGCGTCAAATGTATAACAAAAGTACACGTAAGCATAACAATCAGATGGGAAAAGATTCTTTTGTTATCTATTGTAATCAATCTGAATCTTTAGTTATAGTTTAATAAGAAATAAGATTACTTATTGTATATTTAAAAATAGAATCTTGGTGATAGGTAATACAAATTCTTGTCACTAGTTTTATAGTTATATTATTTATTGGGTTTTTAGTAGTATTATTTACTTATTTATATATATGTAAATCTTTCTTTAAGTAAAATAATTTTTATATATTTGGATATGTTTTTCTTTTCGAAGAAAGACAATTGTTATCTTGAAAATTCTATTGTAAGTATATATATCCCAGAAAACTAAAGGATAAAGTTTGTTTAAAAAGTATTATTATTTAACAAATACTAACCAAGCTAAATATATATATATTTGGCTTTTAAAACGAGTGCATTTTTATTTTTCAACATAATGTAGCTTATAAAATTTCAAATTTGTTACTGAAGTGACATGATTGAAACGTAAACCATATTCATTTTTTTTAAGAGTACCCAAGGAAATCTATTAAACTGAAAATACATTCTTTCAACAAAGGCAGATTTGAAAAATATTTATACAAACTGGTATAATTATTTGATACTTGGAGAAATAATATTTAAATGATCTAAAAAGTTAATTTATCCAAATATAATAATGTATAACTACAATATGATTTTTTCTTACATTATACTGGTTGTGTTCTTATAAATGGATTATTGGATTACATAGACTTGTTCATAAGATGGTGAATCATAAACAATATCGTAAAACATCATGTAGAAGGAAAAGTTAAATTTTACACTTCAGAAGATATTTTCTTTATGTTTATCAGGATTTTTTGTTATCTTGTTAAATATTTTTTTTTTTTTTAAAACAATCAAATATAGACATAAAGTGACATAAAGTGCTTACATAAATTATCAACTCTAAACAGAGATTCTAAATGTTGGGCAAATTAGCTTTATATAGGTATGGCTTGAATTTGAAATAGCTTGAAGAATAAAACTTATTCCGCTATTGACTTTACAAAAATGGTTATAAAATTATCGCTAGATTACAGTACAGTATACAATATAGTTTATAATGTATGCGAATTATATTATTATTTTATTGAAATTAGATAATATATTGTAAAAAAATAAATATGTACATATGCGTAATTATGCTTATGACATAAAAACTATTGTCATAGCTATGCATATTCTAATGAATTGTCTTCATTAAAAAAACAAATAAATGCTGGGTTCTAATATAATAATATAAAAGAAAGTATAATGCAAGTTTAAAGTGTGAACAAAGTTGTTCAAAATCTAACAATAGGACAAATAAAATCAAATCATCTTTTTAGTGCAAAAACAAACAATATAGAAACAGCTAAAGCCATCACTGCACCAGGTAGTAGCGCTTCGTTTGGAATCCCTGGGATCAAATTATCATTGTTTTTACCTTTTTCGTGTCTAAAAGATTTTTTAGATAATTTTGAAATCTTTTTTAAATCAGTTTCATCCTCAAGCATTGATTTTTTTAATTTATTTGGCATAAAATCATCGTCCTTTTGCGGACTTATTTTTTCACTATTGGGTGATTGTGAAGGTACAGTAACATTAGTAGATGTAGAGTCCGTAGGAGAAAAAAATCCATTTGTGCATGCATATGTGCTATGTGCACTATTTACATCAGGCGACGGAGTACCAACAGCAGAAGAGGTTGTAGCCGCAGGAGCACTAATTTCGGGGATAATATCGGGATGATGTAGCAGTAAATCAACCTTTTCAGCGTTTTTTCGAAACGCAATATTAATAGAATCTACTAAATCCTCATCTGAAGTGATCCCAACCACATCGCCATCATCATCTATATAGGATATGCTATATAAACTTGAATCCATATTCTTTGTGAGTGTAGCTAAATCTGTAGTTGTAAGCTTTCTGTTTATATTTTCTCGTAGCATATCTAAACCTTGACTAGGGCTTATAGTCACCCTATGTACTCGCCCAGAAGGAGCCTTAAATTTGAATGGAACTGGAATGGAAGGGTTCTCAGTAGCAAATAAGGAAGAACGATTAATTCTGGGATCATTAAATATTGCCGTGGAAGTTTGCCTTAATGAGGGATTATTTTGGTTATATTTATTATTGTTAATGTTTGAGTTATCATGTCGATTATTGTGAGCTTGAGATGCACTATCATTAGGAAGTATTTCAGAATCTTCAATAGCCCCATTAGATTCATTATGATAATTTTCATTCTCATTTCTATTAATATTATCATTTAATTCACCAGCAGAATTAGGCGAGAATTGAGGATTTGATCCTGGCTCTTGTGAATAACGGTTTCTTTGGACTCCAGGAGGAGATTCCGATAGAGGCGAATCTGAAGTTTGATCAAAGGAAGCCCAAAACTTATCCCAAGCTGGACCGACAGATTCTGAATTACCATTCGAATTATTGGCATGCATATTATTTATTTGCTCTAAAGTAGCATAAGTTAAAGTCAATACGTCAACAACGCCTAAAACTTCACCATGAATGTTCATAATTGGAAGATTAAGATAGCGACCAGTATGCATTTTTCTTAATGCTGCTTGGATAGAAAGATCCTGATATGCAAAATCTGGATGAGGCGTCATCACACGAATAACCGAACAATGATTGGGGTCTATTCCGGCAGCAATTACACGAAGAACAATATCCTTAGAAGTGAATATTCCGGTAATTGCACCACTTTGATCGGTGACCATTACAGCGGTTGTGTGGTATTCGCGCATTAACATTGCCGCTTGTTTGACTGAAGATTTTACATTAATATATACGGGTTCAGGCAGCCTTTCCAAAATGGAACTGACATCTGGACCTGAAAGTTTTTCACGCAAAGCATTTGCATATTCAAATATTTGAGCAGGATGTGAAGATCCGATTTCTGTCTGTATTCCCTCTAGAGCGTCATAAAGTTTACGAGAGGAGTTATAAGCACGCTCTAGTCTTTCCATTGCTTCATAAAAGCATTTGGCAATATCTAGTACGCCAACAATATCACCTTTTTCATCCATTACAGGTAGATGACGAAATCCCTTTTCAACCATCAAATTAAGTGCATCAGTAGCTGAAGAGTGATCTCTAACTGTTAAGGGGTTCGGAGTCATGATATTTTCTACGGTGACCTTCGACGGGTCTAGGCCAGCTCCAACCACTCTAAATGCTAAATCTTTTGAAGTAAATATGCCAACTGTACGGTCATTATCAGTTACTAATACACAATTTTCTCTTCTTGCCGACATAAGTCTTGCAGCTTCTGAGACAAGAGTGTGTGAGCGGATTTGGAGAGCAGAAGAAGGTTTTAATGCAAGGACAGATCCAGGAGGAGGTTTAAATTTGGGGGAGATATTATAGCCACCAGAAGTTGGACTATTTAAGGCAATAGAAGTATTCAAATTAGGATTGATACCGTTTAAACTTGAACTACCATTTGTGCGTCGTTTAGCCTGACCTACATAATGGTTAGCATAGTTTTGGTTATTGGATTGAGTATTTTTTACATATCTAGTTGGAGTAGAATTTCCAGTTGCAGTATTTGGACTTGAATTTGTCGTTCCTGTAACTTTAATCAAATCGGCTTCGGCTTTCTTTCTGATTGCTTCATCTCTTTTTTGTCTACGCGACATTTCTGGAGTACCAATTGGATTTTCCATATTTAATATTTGTTAATGAAAAGAAAAGAAAAAGAATGTTTTTTTTTTTAATAAATTTATTAAAGTTCTAAGCTAAGAATTATTAAACTTGATAAGAAGATTTCAAGTAAAATGATTTAAATTTTATTTATGGTATTATACCAAATTGATTTAAATCGAATTAGAATTCTTTTAGATTTCTGAGATTAATTGAAAATATACCAAGTAACCTAAAAGAAAAGAAAAAGGAAAAAAAAAGGAAAAAAAAAGAAAAATTAGAAAAAAAAAGAATATTCCAACTAATTAATCAAATAAAAAACAATATAGTAAATATAAAAAAAAATTTTTTTATCAATATTTTTTTTAAAAAAAAAATAAACAAGTGAAAATTTCAATATTTTTATTTCAAAAAAAAAAAAAAGAAATGCGCTTAAAATGCACCAAAGCACAAAATGTTAATAATAATTATTATGAGAATTTGCAATTGAGCACAGAATAAAATACCCAATTAAATGCTTGTTTAAATGCTTGTTTAAATGCTTGTTTAAATGCTTGATAAAATGCTTAATAAATTGCAACACTAAATATATCCAATGTATGTAAATGTATCAATTAAAGTGGCAAAAAAGTAAATATGAACTTCAATAAACCGTATTTAATAGTTTTTTTTATTTTATTTTTATTTTAATTTAGTTTAACTAAAAAAAAAGGAGAAAAGGAAAGAAACCAGGGCTAAAGTAAATACGTCGATTTTCAACGTAATACAACGTATTTAATTCATAGATCCAAATAGTAAATACATATAATTACCATAGTAATACAAATTATTTATTTTTGTATTAAGATATAAAAAAATAGAAGCGTGACTGCTTTTTTATATATATGACGCAGACTCATATAATTTGATTTATTTTAACAAATATCTAACCTAGTAATTAGATAAAAAAGTTTGTTGAAATTTATACTATTAGAGAAAACAACTAATCAGAAAAATAAATATTATAATATTATAATATTTATTCATAATATAATATTAATATTTTATCAACAAGAAAATAATAAATAATCACAATGCCAAAAAAGCGTGCGTCTAATGGAAGAAATAAGAAGGGACGTGGACATGTAAAGTTTGTTAGATGTTCAAATTGTTCACGATGTGTACCTAAAGATAAAGCTATTAAAAGGTTTACAATTAGAAATATGGTTGAATCAGCTGCTATTAGAGATATTTCAGATGCTTCAGTTTATCAAGAATACGCACTTCCTAAATTGTATTTGAAAATTCAATATTGTGTTTCTTGCGCTATACACGGCAAAATTGTCAGAGTTCGATCGCGAGAGGGACGTCGTGTTAGAACTCCTCCAGTTCGTGTTCGTTATAACAATGTAAGTGTATTATGAGTGAGATCTATGTCAATGTATTTTTTTATATGTTGTATTTATATATTTATTATGTCTACTATATTTATTTATATGCCATTTTTTTATACATATATAAATATTTATTTTACATTGTACAACTATTTGCTAACTTTTAAGGATGGAAAGAAAGTTAATCCAAAAGTTGCCGCAAAGGCTGCATATTAGTTTTAAAAGTAGACCAAGATATAACAAATATAAATTAAATAAATTAAATTGTATAATAAAAACATGTTAAATAAGTGAAGATAACAAATAAGTAAATAACGACAAATAATAAATAAATAACGAATAAATAACAAATAAATATTAACAACAAATAAACTAAATTACTGTATAAAGTGTTCGAAATATTTCAAACAAGTTATTTTTATAAACAGTAAATAAATCGCAAAACAAAATCGTGAATACCCGTATTAACAACGTAATTACGCGTACTGGTAATGTCAGGTTTTATGTTCAACCATGATCATATTACGCGTATGGAATTTAAACAATAACGTTAATTGTTATCTATATATACAGTCTGTATATTTATATACATAGCATATATACAATAAAACATACATTTAAGAAATACATTTAAGAAATACATTTATACATACATTTATACATACGCGTAATTATTTACACGTATTTCAAAACGCTCTCTTTTCTTTAACCCCCGTACAAATAGAACTATTGCTACCTAAATGGAATTCCATAAAGTAGGAGCTAAAGACGCTTCATTTTTCGATTCATCTTGTTCACCATATATATCATTAGAAAAAGATTTAGAAAATAATTTGATAGAAAAAAAACCACCAGGCATATTTACATGGGAAGGATTAATATTAACAAGTAAATTAAATGAAGATTCTTCTTTTACTGGATTAAAGGGATTTAAAAAAACTAAAGATAATAAAATTATTATAACACCACTTAAACATTTAGCAAGACAATGTATTTTAAAAAATTTACATTTATTAGATTTAAAATCTATGGCTTCTTTACCTTGGAAACCATTTGCTTCAAAGATATGGAAACATATTCTTTGCCAATATAGAGATTCATATTTTATTTATGCTGCTTTTGCTTTAAATCATTCACATGAATTAGATTTTATGCCTAATAGAGAGTTATTATTAACTTCTCCAAAGCATATCACGTTAAGAAATATTCCTTTTCGTTTTAGAAGAGAATCGGTTTCCCCTAATGTGTCAATATCCTGTTTATGTCAATTATTATATTCTGATTGGTGTATTCCTAAAGATTTTCATTTTGGAAATATGAAGCAAACTGCAAAACTTTCAAATAATACAGAAAAAAATATTACTCAAAATGACTTAAAACATTCAAAACCGATATCTAAACAAACTTCACAAAATGCTCCCGATAACATACCAAATATTTTAAGAAATCCTCTAGAAAATTCTCCAAGAAATACCCTTGTCCTTTTAGACTTATCTGCTGCCGCTTGTTTACCAAGAGATGATCTTCTCTTAATTTCTTCTCTTTTTAACTCTCTCGCTGCTCTAGACATATCAGCTCCAGATAATTATTATCTAACTTTTCCCTCGGATACACCTACACATAATTTAGATGACGCAGTATTGACCTCTTGGTTAACTGCATTCAATAATAGACAAAATACCCCCCCTTTGCGAATTTTAATTGCAAATTGTTACCCTTCCTCAATGGTTACTAAATATGGCATTTCTTCTATAAGTTCTATTCCTGGCTTGTTGTATTATGAATGTATTTCCAAAGACCCTCCTTATGGTAAAATAAAACTTTTATCTTTTGCATCCTTATCAAAATTTTCAAATTCCTCTCCCACTTCCAATTCTACCCATGTGAAAAGATGCAAACTTTCTTGGTACACTCCTAAAGACTGGGCTTTTAGACCAGGTATATCGCTTTCTCTGCGATTGCGTATACTTAATTTATTAGCTTCTGGTGAAAGCCCAGACGAAGAAGCTTCCCTTAAACTGATAAATCTTGAAATGTACACAAAAAGACAACCCAATTCTCACTCAACCAATATCACTAATCGTGTACATTTTCCTTTAAATTATTCTGACCCAGATATAAGAAAAATAGCATTTTCCTTCGTGGACCAGAACCCAGCAAAAGCAATAATTTCATCACAGCATGATTCTGATTCTGATTCCTTGGAGCCTGATACGCAATACCATAAAAATAGATTCCGTATAGCGAACTTTAGAACGTATTCCCAAGCATCAAAGGATGCCGCGTTTCAACTTTCTCGCCAAAAACCTGCAGAAAAACCTAAAAACCCCAATAAAAGAAAGTTAAACAGTTTGGAAAATGTAATGAATGAATTCATGGGAAATAATGTTTATTCTTTATGATCCAATACTTTTTTTTTTTTTCTAGTTTCATTTCATTTGTATTATACATGTATATATATTTAAGTTTTTTACTAACTGTTTCAATAGCCAATATAAATATAATAAAATAATAAAATTATACTTCTATAATCTAGATTAATTTAATAGCAAAAAAAGAATAATCAAGTAAAATAAAAATACAAAGAAATCTGTCAAAGAATTCCATGGATAAAATAATTAAAAAACAATTAAATGAATAGAAAGTATAAAAGCAAAGAAAACCAAAAAACTAACATTAAGTCCTCCAAATGCAATAACCCCATTATATCTTGCGTCATCTAATTAAACTCTACTCAAAATTGCCATTGTCATTGCTTCTTTAGGATCTTGCATTAGATGAAAATGCTAATACATTTGCAACAGAGTTGAGACTTAATGAGCTTTCAGAAGATGTCTGAGATTGATAAGGATGTAGTTTGTTGTAATCATTAGTCGTCTTTTGAAAATCATTCGTTTCTCTTGCGCATGTACCATCAATCACAACTTTAACTGGAGATGTACAAGATGTTTTATCTTGACTTTCATATTGTAGTTCATTCACCACATTTGAGTGCAGTCTTGTAGAAACCGACGCGAGACTATCTGCAAGCCATGAAACTTCAGTTATTCGCTCTACTAAACGTACCGTTGTATCTGGAATAGGAGGAAGTGTACAATTTGAATTATCTTGTCTAAGCAAATGTCGCACTAATCGGACTAATTCATCTATTTTATAATTCTCAAATCGCATTTGGGTATAAGATAAAACAGGATATAAAACTCGAAGATATGTATTTCTGAGGGTTTCGGCATCTTCTGGTAAATCCCAGAGTTCACGTATAAAAACATCGACTATAACTCTCAAATCATTAGTATAAAAATAATCCACGGATTCCCTTGTTGTAAAAATAATATAACATAATTTTAAAATAAGAAGTTGGGTACAAGTATCTCGTTCTCGGTTTAACATATATATGACATTCTCGCCAAAGGCGGAGTATATTTCTCCTTTGTTTGAGATAATTGTCATCACTTTGTTCTCAATAGGTTTTTTGCGGCATCTTGGAGGAGGTGGTGGTGGAGGAATAGATAAGCTGCTGTTAGAGTTTTTTTTATTGAGATGAGATAATTTATTTTTAATAGATTTTGGAATTGAGGGAGTAGGACGGGGGCTGTTGGAAATCATATATTGCTCATTCAAAACAAGAAGAGCTTTAACAATTGGAGTATCATGTTCATCTTTACCATTATATTCAATATTATTTTCAATAAGCCAAAATAAGTATTCCACGAATTTTATATCAATGGATTGAAGAATTTCTTTGTCCATTCTTTGTATTCTACACATTTCATACCAAACTTGTAAACACATACGGAAAAGTCTGGGATCATCATCTTTATGCTCCCAAATTATATCTATGACTTTAACTTCTGCGTTTTCTTCCGACATCATTTCATATACAGAAGAATTTGATTGGCCGTCCAGCAGCAATGTAAATATAATTAGTAAATCTTTTTGAATACAGATATAGGTATGGACAAAAATTCTAATCAAGTCCCTTCTTATCCTTCCACTATTTTTTTGAAAGACATTTGAATTTAAAAATTTGTAAGTGCATTTAATCAGAGATTCATCAGTTGTGAGATATTGTTCTAAAATATAAATATAATTAGAATTAGAATTAGAATCAGTCAATTAGTAAAACAAGTGCATACTTACGCAAGTAGCATTGACAAAAGTTCAAATACTGATTAACTAGCCGAGTGACGCTTGAAGATGAATGCGGATTATTTGAAAGAATGTCATCTAGTTCTATAGGAATACCAAATGTCCGATAGCCCAAGGACTAGTAAAAGTGTGCGTTCTCTGTTGTGTGTGATGTGTTTGTACATAAATATATAATATAAATAGTATAAATATAAATACAGATTTATGTACAAATTTTGCAATATTTCGTTCAAATCCATACAACCCATACAAACTCACAACAGAAAATACACACCTAAGTCCTTAGAACTCATCGAAAGTATTATGAAAGTTAGTGTAAGTTCAAACAAACATATTCTGAATAATAAATCTTTTATAAAAATAAAATTTATTTAAAATATTTGCACATACCTGCCCAAAACTGAGCTTCATTTTCTAAATGATAAGAAACAATGTCCATTTAAATTGCAAAAAAGTCATAAAAATCATAAACTTGCATAAAATTTTATTAAAAAAAATTTCCCGAAGTGAAAAAAATCAAGCCGCATAAATCGCGTGAATAGATAACTTTCACAAAACCTTACTTTAAGCAGTAAATGAGTACTTTGTAAAAGTTGTCTTATTGTTTTCGATATAACTACTTCACTTTGCTTCTCCATAAAATAACACAAATAGTATTTAATAGCAAAGTCACGTGATATACACCACGTGACTTGCCTTGCAAATATACAATTATGATAGTAATTACGTTATATATATTTTACATTTAAATATTTTTAAGTATTAGTATTTTTAAGTTTTAATATTTTTATTGATTTTGTCTTTCTATTCACATATTACAAAGTGTAAACCTCTTTAAAAAAAACACTCTCTCCAATATCCGTCTTGTGTGCTTCCCATACATTTCGTAATTCTTCCGTAGCATATTTTATATCTTCTACAGAATCTCCAATTTTACCACCTAACTTAACCTTCCATTCTGTTAATATTTTTTTCAATAAACCAGATCCATATTCAACTTGTTCTGCTGAACAGATAACCTTTTTCTTTCCATTTTCGTTAACTCCATCATCATCCTCTAATTCCTCCGCTTTTCTCTTTGCCATGTGTATAACTTTTTCAGGGAATTTTACCAATTCTGCGACATGTATACCAAATGACTGTGAGGAAATCCCAGGCTCTACTTTATATAATAGTGTAAGTTCTTGTCCATCAGTCATTCTGTCTCCCACATGGGCAACAACATGTAGATTTTTTATCTTCTTGCCAACAACAGTGTCATCTGCTAAACGTGTAAGTTCATGAAAATGAGTAGCAAAAAGAGCCATGCATTCCTTCTTTGCGGCTATGTGATGAGAAATAGCCCATGCAAGCCCAAATCCGTCATATGTTGATGTACCTCGTCCTAATTCGTCAATAACTATTAATGAATCCTTTGTGGCTGATTGCAATATAGTTGCAGTTTCAAGCATCTCTGCCATAAATGTTGATACACCTTTAAGTTGCGAATCTCCTGCGCCTACGCGTGCTAAAATACTATCAAATATCATAAGTTCAGCAGATGAACAAGGAACAAAACATCCTGCTTGAGCCATAAGAGCTATAACACCAATCTGTCTAATATATGTTGATTTACCACCCATATTTGGTCCTGTAATAATAATAAATTCAGATGATCCTCGCACTAGTTCCACATCATTAGGAATAAAAATGACATCATCTTGTGCTTCCATGCATGGGTGTCTTGCATCCTTAAGTATGGTTCTGCCAACCTCTAATTGTGTACTTGATTCTTGTGTACAAACTGCTTCAAGCAACGAAGTACGTTGATGCATTTTTGGTCGAACATACGGAGAAGGTGCTTGAGCCGAAACATGGGCAAATGAAATAATAACGTCAAGATGAGCAAGCGTAACGCCAAGTTTCTCTAAAACAGGACAGTAAGTTGCAGCAATACTAATAATCTCCCGCACAAGTCCCGCCTGCGTTTTATTATATTGTGCTGTAAGTTCAACGACATCTCGTGAAATATCAGACAATTCTGTTGTTGTAAAATAGATACCAGCCTTTTGTGTCGAAATTTCATGATAACGAGCCTTAGATCCTGTTCCAGTTTTCCCTCTTAATACACTTGAATCTGTACGAGTTACACGCATACACCATCCAAAAGTTTGATGTTGTTCAAGCTTTAATTTTCGATCTGCATCAATTTTTAAATCTTCCGCAGTTGCTTGATGTATTTCATTTATTCTCTGACGAAGATCATCTAATTGGCTATGAATTTCTTTAAGAGACTCATCAAAATCAGGACGAATGATAAATTCATGATTATCCAGGGCATCAAGATCTACTGTAGTCTCTACAAGTTCTTGCATTTTCTCAAGTTTCACGTGTGCTTCCTTTAGAGGTTCAGTGTACATATTTTGAATTTTATCAGGATATGTATGAATACTAGAATCCACATTTTCCAGTATAGAAATTAAATCTGGTAAGCGAATAATTACCTGATACGTTCGGACAACATCTTCAAGAGAAGCTTTTCGTTGTTGAAAACGTTTTGAAATTCGAAATAAGTCTGGAATCGATCGTAATCCTTCATCTTGCATAGACTGACGTAAAGCTGAATCATTTAAAAATGTTTCCACTAAATCATGGCGCGAATTTATTTCCTCCAAACTCATAAGAGGTTGTTTTAACCATTGGGAAAGTAATCTAGTTCCAGCCAAGGTTTTACAATGGTTAAGTAAACCAAAAAGAGACATGCATTTAGAAGCATCGCGTGGTCCGGGCATTAAATTAAGAGCTCTAAGTGCAGATGAGTCCAGTCGCATAAAGTTACACAAGTCATGTTGATATAAGCCAAATTGACCAAAATTAGTGGGATCATTCATTAAATTTAAATATTTAATTAAAGCAGCTGCAGAACTCATAGCAAGAGTCAGAGAAGCTTGAGGAAGAACTGAAAAAGATAAATCACCTGATAAAAGACGAGTTAAATCTTGTTCAATATTTTTCGGTGAAAAATCGGATGGTTTACGACATGTAATGACTATATTACATCTGTCTAAAATAGCGGATATTTTAGCAATATCATAATCTTTATTTGACTCATCTGCAGTAGGAATAATACATTCTTTTACACCTAATTGTATCATTAAAGACTCAAAATTTGAAAAGACTTCGTTGTCCGAAAATTCAGCTACACCCAGTTCTCTGACACTAGCATCTCCAAAGGAAACACCTACGGATTTAGCATCTTGCTTAGATGTAATTTTTACCGCAGCAATTACTGGACTTGAATCAAGATGAGTATTTAATATGTCTTCAACATCTTGCAAATTTCCAGGAGAAGCTTGCTTTATTAATTTCCAGGTAGATGATTTTGTGCCAGATGATGAGGAGTTTGAATAAATTTCAACTTTTAAACCGAATTTAAAAAGCGCATCTTTTAAAAAAACTGTAAAGACAGCAGGAGCCATTGTACAAGAAGGTAAGCCGCGTTTAGGATCTGAGGAACCTATATATTTTAAAATAGAAGTAGTTCTATAAACATTCTCTGCAATAAAAAGCGCGTCATTTCCATGAGCAGCATAATAATTATTTGTATCTTTTCTTTCAAAAATTCTAATTGTACCCTGTTCCGCGTTGTTCTGAAGTTTTTTAAAGAAAGAAACAAAAGATTGTTCATCTGATGAATCTATTTTAAGATTAGGACGTGATGCTGACATAGTGTTTGAATATTATGTACTTATCAATATAAAATTATTAATATTTAGCATAGAATTATGTTTTGAAAATTATAATTATACAAGTTTTCAGAGGTTTTTTCAACAAGTTTTATAGTTTCCAATTCTATTTTTTGGCGAAGGACGACGCGTCTGAAAAAGAGAAAATCTAAATTGCCATGGTGATACAATCAGGGCAGTTATATCACGTAATCATTATAATTCAAAATATTACCCGGAGAGTATGTATGTATATATTGCTTATATAATTATTTCCATTTTAATTTGAATTTGAGTGAGCATTGATTGTATTGTATACAATAAACTCTGTCTAATTGCTCACCCTCGGTGGACGACTTTTGTGTGCAGTTAAAAAGAGTGTGCAATTAGACAGCGTGCAGTGAGAGAGAGCTCTGTAATAAATAATAATGAAAGTGAATTCTAAGATGTATTTCTCGATTAATAATATTTAGGAATATATTACCAATCGTTGTGAAATTTGGTTTTATACCCTAGAATAGAGCTGGGCAAAAGGACGGTCTTTTGCTACGACGGTCCGATCAGACCGTGTAATAAATTAATTTGGGTACCAGAGAATCTAGTATTAATAATATTTAATAATAGATTTTTATTATAAACCTTTTAGCAATTATTTTAATAATAATAATAATACATTTAAGTATATATTACATTAATTGCCTATTGTTTTACTGTTATTACAGAATATTTTCATTCTTTTTGTAAAAGTCCTTCTACTCTCTAGTTTTGTTGTAATATTTAAACTATGTAGCATTGTAAGGATTTCTTGTTTCATCTATTGTAGGCAAATGTTTAGAAGTCTTTATAACCCAATGTTTTAAAGAGCTTTTAAACCTATTTTCCTACTAAGTAGATAATACCTTAGCAGGTCCAGTTCCTGTTATCATACTTTTGCATCCTTACTTTCCCAATTTTCATGCAAAGAATTTAAGTGTCTACTGAGCGTAGAAGTAGATCATTTTACACTGTATTGTTTGTTAAAAAAAATTACATAGGTATTTTAAATTATCATCAGCAAGATAAAGATGTTTTTTACATAAATTTGGAGATTTTTCAGAGCTGGAACTGAAGCTGGCATTTATGATAGGTTCTTTTTTATTACTTGGTCAAAAAAAATATAATTTATATATATCTACATAAGTATATTAAAATTAATTCTATAAATTGTAGTTCTTATTTAATGATAAGTAGTAGAAAAATAGAGCAATGTGGGGAGGTATAGTAATCTATATAAATGTCTGATGATCTAATACGAGTAAAAATGCTATATATAATAATGTACTTGTCAGCGGCCATTTCAGACGGTCCAAACAGATCGACGGTTAAAAAGACGGCTAAAAAAGACCGATGGTCCTAAAAAGACGGTCTTTTAAGCGCCGAAACGGTTCTTTGTCCAGTTCTACCCCAGAATATTAATAATATAAAGATGCTTATTACTAATATGACATACACAACTAAGGCTTGCTCTGATTCTCAACTATGATTTTTTTTATAAATTCTCAAATCATCTTATAATTTGAATTTATTTACACCGTAATTTATATTAAAAAAAAAAAACTAGTAGTAAAATACATAAGGGACACACGACACTTATTGATTTTTTTTCTGATTTATTTAATATTTTTATTATATTGAAAAATGGGTAGAGATAAATCTTTAAACGAATGCTTGAATAAAGACGAGCAAACTGAATTTTTTTTACTCGTTTCTACAATTACTGAGGTTATGAGAGATCAGATTGATTTATTATTTAATAAAGATTCTTTAAAAACGTTCTTAAAAGATTCGTTCTATACTGATAATGAAGCTAAATTAAATTATTTAGATGCTCTTTATAAAAAAAATCTTCTTGCATTTGATGAATGGAAAATGAATGTTCTTCAACGGATCGGGGAAGTTTTAAATTCTTCTTATAATAAAAAAATTTTTCGAAAATCATTTTCAAAAAAAAATAATTCAGACTCTTCTTATAAGGTTTTCACATATCCTCCTATACCTACAACTTTACTTGATACTTTAGACGAAAAATCATGTATTTTAGTTCTTTCATCTAGTTTATTATTGCTACTCTCTTTAAAGAATTATTCTTCATTTTCAAGAGTTTTATTAGAACATTTAAATTCCTCCTTAGATCTTCCTATATCCTGCCTATTAAATGCGGAAAATACGATTGCTCATTCTTTAATGGAAACTTTAACTTCCTCAAATGACGATGACGATGACGATGATGACAATAATAATAGTAATAACCGTTATGGAAAAAATGACACCACAAATCGCACCGAAGCTATTTTGACCCGACGAAAAGATCAAGATGCAGCAAAAAAATATGCTGCAATAGGTTTAGCAACTGTTGGAGGGGCGCTCATAATTGGACTGACTGGTGGTCTGGCTGCTCCTTTTGTAGCTGCTGGTGTTGGTGCTTTATTCGCAGGTGTTGGTTTATCCGCTACGGTAGTTGCAGCTTATTTAGGCGCATTGGCTGCAAGTCCTATAGCAGTAGGTTCTTTATTTGGTATATATGGGGGTACTTCCTTTGCTAAATCAATGCAAAAATGGACCAAAGAAGTTACAGACTTTCAAATAGTGCCCATATTATTTGGCGGACGGCGGGGAAGATCCCTTTCTTCGGTTTACAATACTTATGAACATCCTTCATCTCCCTCTTCTATACGAAAAACAAAAAATAGTAGTAATCATTCACCAACAAATTCTCTATCAAAAAATAATACGAATAATAACCCCTTTCAAAACCAACCTCTTTTGATTGATGGAGACTTTGAAGACAATGCTGATGATTCAAATATTAATAGTATACGGCCTCGTTTATCCGTAGTTTATACAATTTCTGGTTGGCTCAATTCTCGTAGAGATGTAACTTACCCATGGAAAATGATTGACACAAGGTACGTTGACGTATTTGCTGTCCAATGGGAAATAACTGCTTTAGAAAATTTAGGCCGCGCTTTAGAGGTATACGCTCGCAGAGTGGCATTTTCAATGGCTAAATCAGAAATTATAAAACGCACGTTTTTATCGTCACTAGCGACTGCTCTTTGGCCTACAGCATTGACAAAAATTTGCACTGTTATTGATAATCCATGGTCAACTGCTTCTTCTTTAGCAATTAAGACAGGCGCTGTACTAGCTGATGCTCTTAAAATGAGAATTCAAGGTCATAGACCTGTCACACTCATTGGTTATTCGCTAGGAGCTCGGGTTATATTTTACTGTCTTATTGAACTTGCTAAAACTGATTCTTTCGGATTAGTGGAAAATGTAGTTGTATTAGGAGCTCCTGTTACCACTTCTAAAGATCAATGGATTACTGCCCGTTCTGTTGTTTCAGGAAGACTCGTCAATGCTTATTGCACTAGTGATTTGATTTTATCATATATTTACAGATCTCTTGAATTATCAGGATCAGTAGCTGGTTTAAATGCTGTATCCGATGATGTACATGGTGTTGAAAATATAGACTGTACTGACATAGTTTCAGGACATTTAGACTATGCAGAAAAACTTGGGGATGTCTTAAGGGATAAAGTAGGCTTAGACTGTTTAGTATCCGCCCATGCGCAATCACAATTTTTGAAAGTTGAGGATGAGGAATTGAATAATATTTCTGAGGATGAAAGATCTCATAATAATACTCATGATTTTAGTGATATCTATGATAATGATGAATTTGAAGCAGAGAATTCATATTTAAAACATAATGAATTGATTTTTGATGCTTCTGATGAATTGGATTTAAACGACGAAGTAGACACTAAGAAAATTGAAGCAGAGTTAAAAGATTTTAAAGGCAATGAGGATGGAAGTAATGCTAAAACTTCTACATTAAGTTCACAAGAGCCACAAGAGCAGGAATCTGGTAATAAGGTCTCTTCTATTAATAATGACTTGAAAGGATTACATATTGAATAGGTAATTTTTTGAAACTTGTTTACTTTTAGTTTTTTAGTTATAGAAGGTGTATTTTTTGTTTACTATTGTTGCTTATTTATATCAATTGCAGGTTGTTATTAGTTGTTACTGGTTGGTATTGGTTGTTATTAGTTTTTATTTATTTATATTTATTTAAGTTTATTAAATGAGCACGATAATAATTAGTTGTCACATTTAATATATTATATCTTTCATTTCACTCGGGTTGGATAATGACTACAAAGAAATATAATGGACGTTTATTTAGGGTAATTTTATAAGTAAATTCAATGTAATTCATAATAATATAAAAAACATTAACATTCAATCTAACATGACAAATGTATGGTTAACAAAAAATGTAAAATCTAGTTGCAATCCAAAAGTGTATCAAGAAATAGTTAAATTATTATGCAAGTAGTATAAAATTATTAAAAGATTATACATTACATTATACTAAACGAGTAATATAAATATTTTGTATACTATTAATAGTGTTTTTTAATATTAGTAACAAGTAAATCAAATTTAAATTCAACCTCTGTACTGTATACAAAATTTAATATAAATATGATTATTAATAGTTATAAACTACTGTCACATAAGGAGACCAAAAAAGCATTATATATATTAAAATTTTATCAATCATTTTCACCATTCGCAAATACTTCTATAAACAGTTAATAAATTATAATTTTATGTAGATGATGTTTTTCTAAGATAATCAATAGTCTATATTTATTACCCTAATCAATGTATATAATTATAAAGTGGACATAAATAGTTAATTATGATTATGATTATTTGTATTACTTTTATAATAGCCTTGTTTAATTGGTTATAAAGTAGATTGACTTGTAGTTTATTTTTAATATAAATCTACTAATTATATAGGCTACAAAATATAATTGTGTAATGATAATAATGATTGCTAAATAGTTGGTTTTATTTAGAATATTTTTATTAGTGAATTTTTAATGATTTAAAATATATATTATTTATTATCATCTTGCATTACATATGATTTTATTTCAACATGTATTTGGATTGTTAACTTGTAGAAATACGTAAAACATTAACTTTATTAAATATAACTAGAACAAGGCAGGATAAAATTAAAAATACATACTAATTAAGCTGTATAGATAATAAAGTTGATTAGTTTATAAAATATATAACACATAGCTTAAATACAATTAGCCATTAACCTATAAAAATTAAAAAAGAATGTTAAAGAAGGTAGACAGCTGGCTCTAAAGAAATGGGGTTTCAAATACCCAAGTTGTTTTTTAATACCCAGTCCCAGTCCCAGTTCCAATAGCAGGCACCAACAAATGTCTAGCAACCAATATACCCTAACAGCAGCTGTAGTTACCTAAAAACATCAATTCTCAAGCACTATTAATTATTTCATTTGTATGCATGGTGTTCTTATGGTAACTACCTGATCATTGTGATATTTTGTGGTTTACAGTGTAGCAACTATGAGAAATAGTAATTTATATTCGGCTATACAATAATAAATATACGGTTATTTTTAATCATTTATAAGAAAGGTAAATTTTGAAAAAATTGTATTCTAGTATTTCTATTATTTATTGGCTTTTTTTGATATTTTTGTAATAACAATAGAACTAAATAAAGGGATAGTTTTAAATTATATTTTTAGAGGTTATTAAATATTTGTTTTTTCTTGTTTTTTTTTTTTTTTTTTAGGTTATTTGGTTATTGGTTTTGGTATTTGTTTGGTTATAGATAAAAACAACAGCAACAACAACAACAATCATGGTGAAGGCTAATTTAGATAATCTTCCAGATGAAATAATTGTGCAAATATTTTCATATTTAATTACAAAAGAATTCTATGAGACACATAAACCACGTTTAAAACGTTCTAGTATTGCTTCTACATATGGTAGTAATTGTAAAGATAGAGATTCTTATCATAAAAATGGAAGCGCTTCTAAAAGGAGTTTATCTAGGGAAGACTCTAATTCAGAAATAAAAAACATGGATAGACAAAGGGAAAATAGAATTTGCCAAAGAAGACTTATTGAAAGAAAAGGGAATGTATTAGAACAAAGAAACGAAAATGGAAATAATGAAGATACTTCATATAGTGTACAAGATAAAAATGTGTCTATAGGAAGGAATACAGTTGTTGGAGTAACAAGTGGTCATGATACAAGTTTGAGGAATGGAGGTAATATTACAAGTGAAAAAGTTGGAGGGTCAATAAATAATGTTAATTATAGTTCTTCATTAACGGCTGTATGTACAAAGGTATCACTTTCATCTACTGAAAAAAATTATAATTATTCTAAAAGAGAAATTGGGTGGGGGTTAATACAATTAGAAAATATTAGTTTAACGTGTAGAAGATTACGGCAGCCATCGTGTCTGTTTATATTTCAAAAAATAGATATAGCATCACGATTTTGGAGTGATATTAAGGGATTTAAAGATGTGAAGGCAAAACCGATTATATCTAATTTTAAAAAGCCTATGAACGATTTTTTTAATATTGTTCGAACTTCTTTGGATAGAAATTTATCACGTTCTATTAGGAGTTTAATTATTCCAGACGTGGGATATCCTACAATGTGTATTATATCATTATTAGAAGCATTACGAGAATTAGAAATATTAGAATTAATAACGGATGAAACTAGAGATGGTGGTCCTGGGATATCTTTGGAAGATGATGAAGCAAGATATCCTATTCCTCGATTAGAATCTTTATCTATTAGAATGAAGAGTGGGTTTTCATTAGATAGGTTTTCTAATGTAATGAATACTAGTACTCTTACAGAATTAGTTTTAAGAGTTGGATCACCTGATACATTAACAGCAAATGATTTAGATGGCTTGAATTTTCCTTTTTTAGAAAAATTATATCTGTTAGAAAATGATGAGTTTCCTGGACGTTGGTTAACGGTACAACGTTTTATTGGAAGACATAAAAAAATAAAATATCTTTCATGTAGGAATTTTCAACATGCATTTTTTAGACCTTATGTGGAAAAGGAACTTTTGGGTACATTTGATTCATTTATGGAATCGATTACACTTTTAACCAAATTAGAGTGGTTACAATTAGATTTTTCTTCAGTGAAATCACGAGATTCTTGTTTTAATAGGGAGTTAAAACATGTTTTAAATATAGAAGTTATTGATAAAGCATTTCTTATTCCTATAACACCAGAACAACGAGAATGTCTTCAAAAGCTTTTTAAGATTTTTACAAATTTAAATACATTTTCTTTGGTTTATGGTACTCATTCGCCATATACTACTGAAAGAGTAGTTATTCATACACTAGAGGGATTATTTTCTTCCATGCCAAAAGATTGTAAAGGGTTAAAAAAGGTATATTTACAGGAAGCTTGGAATTCATTTGAAGAATTTTTAACTAAACCATTTCTATCAGTTACCCAACTTCGCAAGACTCGATCTTTTGATGTTGTTGATGATTTGGTGAATGGTAAAAAGTCATTAAGATTAAATCGTGGACTACGTAGTAGATGGAATTACGAACATGAACGATATTTATTTGAGTCATTTATTAAATTACAGAAGATTCCTTCTGATGTACGACATAATATAGAGTTTTGGACTTTTGAGCGCAAAGCAAATAGACTATCTACATTTAATTATTCTGATCCTATGGTTGGTCCATTCAGTTGATTTTTTACTTATTTATGATATTTATTATTTATGATTACGTTATGTTATTTCATTTTATCTTGTTATACTACGGTTACTTTATTATTTTCTTACTATTATCAATGGATAGATTAATATTTGCATGCATTTATTTTATATGCAATATTTAACACATACGAACAAATACATAGACTTTCGCATTATAACCAAATAAACAAATAAAATGTATTTATCGTGTGCATAAAACATATTCTAATATAGGAATTTATTCTACAGTACGAGTAAATATACATTATATGATAATACATACTATATTATAATATGAAGTAAGCCTGTATGGCATAATAAATAGACATAAACACGCTGAACACGATATCGTTGTAAATAATATACTATTAATAAATCACTTCCTATAGGCAACATTATAGCAGTATTTCGTATCTCCAGCTAGTGACTTTCTAATGAAGTGTGCTAAACGACAAATATTGCTGTGTGTATTACGTCGTATTACATGTAATATATAAATTTCTCGCATAAAAAGAAAAATGAACGTCGAGAAAAATAAGAGGGTTTTAATAAATTTTTTTAAAAGGGTCCTAAAAGAAAATTCTTTTTATTTGCATTACTTAAAATAATAGCATAGAATAAAAAAATAGTGAGTTTACATATTGCTATGTACGGTGTTTATACAGTTTATAATTTTTAGAGTGTTTTTAGAAGAAAATTTTTATAAGCATTTTTAGCATTTTTTAAAATTTTATTTATCGTACTTGTTAATATCTATTGTATATGGTGTTTATTAGTTATATTTATTTTAATACTATTATTATTTATATTATTGCTTGCTTTCGTATTATGTGCTTAGAGTATTTAAATGACTAACATTTAAGTTTCAAATCGGTTCCTTATATAATTTATAATATATAATTATTAATTTATATTTTATATTTATATTTATATTTATATTTATATTTATATTTATATTTATATTTATATTTATATTTATATTTATTTTTATTTTTATATATTGTAATTTAAAATAATTATTACCTGCCATAAATTAATACTACAATTTCTAACACATAATTCCAAATTATATGAGATCAAATGCGAAAGAAACTTTTGTATAATATATCGACTGTATCTTTAAGTTTGAGTGTACTATGCTCTTATATAAAAATTTCTCATTGTGCTCAACATGGCGATCACTCGGATGAGTTGAAATTACTTTCAAATGTAAATACACAAGAGGAGAATAATCATAAAAATTTAGAAGGTTTAGAAAATGCACAAAATATACAAAATATTCAAACAGAAAATAAGAATAAAAATTCAGATCACAATAAATATATCGGAACAATAGTATATCCAAGTATAAGGACTACTGGTAATTCTAATCAAAATGAAAATTTCATTCTTCACAATGACGAAGTCTCTGTAAATATAGAGAATGTTTATGCATTCAAAAGTAAAAGATCGGATAATGCTAATGATGATAAGCAACGAGAAGGTGGCGAAAATAATAAAAATGAAAACATAAATGGGAATAAGCATGGAAATGAAAATAAAAGTGAAGATAAAAATGAAAATAAAAATGAAAATGAAAATGAAAACAAAAATGAAAAAAATGAAAACAAAAATGAAAACAAAAATGAAAATGAAAACAAAAATGAAAACAAAAATGAAAACAAAAATGAAGACAAAAATGAAAAAAATGAAAAAAATGAAAACAACGATAGCAATACTCAACAAACTAATGGCGAACTTCCTTTACTTACAGAGACAGACTTTGATGATACTGTGCAACTTGGAAGAGTATGGATTATCAAACATTTTTCTCCATATTGTACACATTGCAAAGCTTTAGCTCCAATATGGAAAAATTTATACAATAAATATAACACCAGATTAGCAAAATTTGGTATACATTTTTCAGATGTCGACTGTGTAGCTTCTGGCGATCTTTGTAACGAACACGAAGTTATTGCCTATCCAGATATTTCTGTATATAAAGATGGTTATGTATGGGATAAATTTCCTACAAACATTCCTAAAACTGAAAAAAGAATAACACAATATTTTAAAAAAATACTATTAAGTTTGCTTTCAGCAGATGACACAAGCATTCCTTCGGAAATTGACGACTCTCGTTCAGATTCTATAGATTTTGATTCATTACTTGAAGAAGAAGTACCAATTAATCAAATTCAATTAGCTTCCACAGTGATTCCAAATCAAAATGGCGTAGTGCAATTTTTATCTCATGACAACTTTACAAAAGAAGTAATCAATTCAAATAATATTTGGTTTATTGCCTTTTATCGGCCAAAATCAAAGCATTATCAGTCTTTAATTCCTGCTTGGAGAGAACTTTCTAAACAAATGTCTAAAAAGATTAATATTGGAGCAGTCGATTGTTCAATAGATCCAGCCATTTGTGATACGGCGAAAATTTCTTCTCCACTATCCCTGGTGCTTTTTAAACGATCGGATCGTATTGAATATATGGGTTTATATGGTTTAGGGGATTTACTTGACTACGCTAAAAAAGCTGCAGATTCAAATATTGAAGATGTGGATATAATCACTTTTGATGAATACACAAAAAGACATGAAGCTTTATTTTTATACTTTTACGATGACAATTCCGCGCCTGAAGATTTTCAAGCTCTTGAAAGGCTAACTTTACCACTTGTCGGTCATGGAAAAATATTAATAACAAAAGATGACGCTCTTGCAAATAAATATAAAATACTTTCATTTCCTTCTTTAGTGGCTATTAATGACGGAAGACCTCAATATTTTCCGTCACATTCTCCAAAGGATATCAGAAATCGTTCTGGGCTGTTAATTTGGATGTCCAAATATTGGTTACCATTATTGTCCGAAGTTTCGGTTGTAAATGCTAGAGATATAATGTCCGATCGTATTGTTGTTCTTGCGATACTTAATAAAAGTCGCAAAGAGGAAGTGGAAATGGCAAAAAAGGAGTTGCGTTCTGCTGCTATAGAATTTTTAGATTATAGATCATTGCAAGAAAAGAGTGAACGTGCTGAGCAACGTCGTAGAAAACAACTTAAAATAGAAGAAGCAGAGGATAAGGAAGATAAAAAAGCAATAAATGATGCTAAAGCAATTCGAATTGATGTTCGTGAGCGTCGACTTGTAGCGTTTACTTGGATAGATGGAATATTTTGGGAAAGGTGGATTAAAACTACTTTTGGTGTTTCCTTACGAAATGACCCATCACCAAAAGTAATAATATTTGATCAAGCAAAGAATATGTACTGGGATACTACAATTGAAGGAGGCCCAATAGGTATTTCTCGTACCGGTATTTTGGAGACTATTATCGCCATTACACAAGATGTTCCCTTAATAACTCCTAAACAAATTCAATCACGTTTATCTCATTTTATACTAATATTAAACAACCACATCAACAGCCATTTATTAATTCTTTCCTGGATCATTCTTGCTTTAGTAGTTTTTGCTCTTTTACTTTTTAAAAGATATCTATATGCTCGATACCATGGAAAAACTTCTACAAGATCTTCTCCTATCTCCGAAGGTAATGCAGCAAAGTTTGATTAATTTAGCATATACTTAACTTAAATTTGAATTTTTGTTTTTTTTTGTTTTTTTTGTTTATATTGCTGTTTATATTTTGTGTTTGACTCTAATGAATCAATTAGTTTTTTTTTTCCTTTTATATCTATTATGTTTAGTATAAGGCAACACTGTTCTATAATTTATGTATTTTATATTTAATTATTGAATTAACTATATTCGTCTTAAAATTTTCCTCTCTATTTAAATTTATTTTATTACATTAATTAAAAAAGAACTAAAACATACTACTTACAGAAAAAGTAAAGCATATTTATTGTTTGGATAATTTTAAAAATTTAGGATTTGCTTATAATATAAATTTATATATTATTTCTTCGATATCTACTAACGTGTCTGCTCTGATATTATGAATAAAAAAACAAAAATAAAAAAAATAAAATAAAAACTTTATTATAATACAATAAATAATATACATATAATACAACCCCCCCCCAAAACAAAATAAAAACAGTATGCACAGTCGTAAAAAGAGAATTTTATTTTTAAAAAAATATTCAAAACCCCCTCCTTTTTGGTCTCTTTGCTAATCTTTTAGTACCTATGTTAACTAAAGAAGCTGAATTTTTCGTGTCGCCAAGTCCATTAGAATTCCTAGACAATGTTTCTTGTAATCTTTTCTTATTTAAAAAATCTCTATCATTTTCAATCTCTTTTTCTAGTCTTTCTCTATTTGACATGTGAAATTCTACTAATTGTTTATGTCTTTTAGAGCTATTCTCACGAATTTTAGCAGCATAAAATACTGTCCCAACTTCACAAAGCCATAACGGGTCCACAGCTGTAACTGTAGACATGTAAGCTTTAGATGTGAGTACAAGCTCATGATAAATAATATATTCTGGAAGAGATCTAACACCATATAATGCAGAAGTAGGATGCAAACTTACAGGAACAGAAGTACGCAAATTAATATATTCACCGAGATTTTTTAATTTCGCTGCCTGATGAAAGTATGCAGAGCAGATACATTTACGTATTTTATTCTCATCAGCCCCACATGAAACAAGCGTATTTGATCTTGATCCTCGTTTCTCCATAATATCTTTGAGTTGTAATCTAATTTCTGCAGCTTTATAAAGAGATTTAGAATGAAGAAAATGGGTTTCACACCATCTTTCATTTCTCTTATTAGATTCCCATTGGTTATAAACATTTAACAGAGTAAGATGATCAGACTCTGGAACAAAGAACTTTTCTCGCGCTGCATCAGCTTGCTCCTGGCGTTCTTTAGAGCGGTAAAAGACTGATTGAACAGAAAGCATTGAGACGATAGTGAGCATTTCAAGAGAACATGCAAATTCCGGCGTCATAGACATTATAAGCAATTTTGAAAGCGATGGTTCCATAGGAAAAGCGGACATTTGATTTCCAAGGCGTGTGAGTTGACCTTTATTATCTAGTGCACCTAGTGCCCATAGCTCATACAAAGAAGATGTCATAATATCTTTTGGAGGAGGATCAAGAAAATCAAATGTAAGTAAATCATCAACATGAAGAGATTTAAGAAGTAAAATTGTGTTTGATAAATTTGTACGTTGAATTTCGGGGATAGTTTGAAGATACATCTCATTTTCATAGGCGCTATGCGTATATAGTCTATAAGCTGTACCAGGCTGTGTACGGCCTGCTCGGCCAGAACGTTGATTTGCATTTGCTTGAGAAATAATAGCCATCTGTAGCATATCCATACCAAGACGAGGATTGTACACCTTAAGTTTTGCATAACCCGTGTCAATAACATACTTGACACCACCAACCGTAAGAGAAGTTTCTGCAATATTTGTAGCCACAATACATTTACGCATACCTTTGGGTGCGGCTTTAAAAATTCTCACTTGTTTTTCAGGTGGTAATTGCGAAAATATAGGTAAAATCTCTAGCTTTGGTGGGTCATGAAGAAGAGCAAGTCTTTCCACTAATACTTCGCAGCAAACTTCTATATCCTCTTGTCCCGTCATAAAAACAAGAATATCACCAGATAAGCTTGCAGATTGCAAATGGATTGCAAGTACTTGCTGAACTGCAGACTCAACATAATCTTCACATGGCCACTTAGAGTAAAGTACATCGACAGGATGAGTTCTACCTGGAATTATGAATTGCGGTGCATCTCCAAAAAACTTTGAAAATCTGTCCGCATTTATAGTAGCCGAGGTGACAATGAGTTTAAGATCTCGCCGTCGTGTAAATATTTTTTTTAATAAACCCAGTAATATATCTGTGTTTAGTGTACGTTCATGAGCTTCATCTATAATAATGCAGGCATATTTATCAAGGTCTGGAAAATTTAAACACTCACGTAATAAAACACCATCAGTCATATATTTAATAATCGTAGATGGTGAAGTACAATCATCAAAACGAACAGCATAGCCAACTTCAGCACCTAATGAAACTTCCATTTCCTGGGCGACCCGCTTTGCAACAGATATCGCAGCTACGCGACGAGGCTGCGTACATCCTATACGTAAACCATGAGATGTATAGCCATCTTCATGAAGAAATTGAGTTAATTGGGTTGTTTTCCCAGACCCAGTTTCACCTACAACAACAACTATTTGATTCTCTCTAACTATTCGAAGCAATCTTTCTCTGACTTCATAAGCTGGAAGTGAATAGCGCGTCATTTGCTCACTTGTACTTTCTTTCTTATCAGATTTTTCAAACACAGTTTTATCTGTTATTTTTTTGGTTTCCTTATCAATATCATCGTTTGTATTGAGTGAGTCTGATTCTATAGAATTAGATACTTGCAAAACATTACCAAGAGTAGTACCTTGAATAGAAGCAGCAGATTTTGCTTGTTTCGCACGTTCCCGAGCAACTCGTTTGGCACGCACAAGTGCAGATCCTTTGCGGGCAAATACGGCCATATCCGAGTCTGGAACACGCAATACAGAAATTGGGTCTTTTTGGTGCGTAAAAATAATATGCCCATCCAAAAAAGGAGGAGGGGGTATAGGACTATAGGTTAAATATAATCCCGATTGATATAAATCTGATGACAATGAATTTTCATTAACTAAATTAGAAACAGTATGTCCAGAAGCGGCAAGTTGATTATTTTCCCAAAGATTATTATCATGCTGTTTTTGATGTGCAAATGCAGACATCCGTTTGAATATGCGAGCCTCAGCTTGTGAGTCAGACTGAAGACGCGCCGAATAAGTCGTATCATAGTCAGCTGACCCAAATGGATTATAATTTTCATCTCCGGCAATAGGACTTAAATCATCTAAATCAATATCATCTGAGGTTGACTTTGATTGGACATCTTCATCATTTTGCCATGCAGCGTTATTCTTAAATTTAGAAATAGGCTTCACTGTAAAAGTTCTTTTTCTAATTTCATCAGGTTGAGAGCGCCCGCGTTTTGCTCTTATTTCAAGAAGTTTTTCTTTCGCAACTGAAGACAATCCAGATTTTATAACAATTTTCTCATCAATATTTTTTTTTGGTATAAAAGTCTCATTATCATCATCATCATTTTCTTCATGATTATATATCTGGCGAGAAAATTTTTTAGATTTATTTTTAGAATTAGATATTAGATTTGATTTAATAACAGAAACGTTAGCTTGATTTATATTATGTTTATCTTGCAGTGAACTTTTTGTAGATGTATTTCCATTCGTATTTAAATCTGAATTTGTATTTGTGTTTGTATTTGTGTTTGTATTTGTGTTTGTATTTGCATTTGTATTTAAGTCGATTGCAAAAGTATATAATTGTTCAAGAACACTATAAGAAACATTTTTAAGACCTAAAAGAGAAACACAAGCAGAAATAAATTCATCCTTATTTTTATGAACTTTTGAAGCTGCAATTCCATACACTTTATGTGCAAGAGACAATCCTTTATTAGAATTAATTGAAGTACCTTGTAACGTGCTATTATCAATTTCCAAAGCTAAATTTTTGCATAATTTATCTTTCTCCTCTTCATGTCCCATAATAAAATCATTTGGGCCCTTATCAGTCATATTATATTATATAATACTTTCCTTATTGGAAATTTTCAATTCATACACTAAATTTATCATTAATTGCATCAATTTCTCGTCTTCTAAATTCTTAATTCTTCATTATATAGGTCTTTGGTACTCTAATGTAAATTTACACTAATAATAACTGGTTGCCAAGTCAAAATAAAAAAAAGCCATATTAAATTCGAATGGCCGCTGGGTTATATATAATTATAAAAATAGGGTTTTAAAAAAAACCCACTATATAAAGCGTGCAATGTATTATCATAACAAATAGTATATTTATTAATCTTCAAGTATTATTTGAAAAAAATATAATTAAACCTTATGTTTTTTTAAAAATCTTTTTATTGACTTTTTTTTGTTGTTTTGTATACTTTATATTTTTCTTCCTTATTTGTTTTTCAATGCTGTACACTTATTTAAAAAAATAATATTGTTGCAGGTTAAAACAGAACAACCTAGATCAGGGTAAATATAAAATACTGTAAGTACATTATTTATATAAATTACGCCGTATATTATTAATTAACACATAAATAAAAAATAGATACATTGAGTATTAAACTAAAATAACATAACCCCATAAACAATACGAAAAACAATATTAAACAGCAAAAAAAAGAAAAAAAAAGAAAAAGCAAATCATAAGAACGCAAAAGCGCATAAAGGTAGAAAAGTAAAAGAGTAGAGAGTAGAAAAAGTGGAAGTAGACGTAGAAGTAGAAGTAGAAATAAAAGTAAAGATAAAAAAGATTAGGAGAGTTAGATTAGGTGCAAAGATAAAATGAATATCAAAAATTTGATGGTAAAGAAATAAATACATAATAAATATTAAAAAATTTAGTGATATTAATAAAATAGTAATAAGTAATAATGAAAAAACATTAGTAACACATTAGTAAAATATTAGTAAACCCAATTTTTTAAATGTAAGAATGCGTTTAAATAAGTAATGTTGTTTTAGAAAAAGCCGACTTAGAAATGTTGTTTTAGAAAAGGATGCAAGAAAGAAAGCCAAAGAATCTTAAAATTTGTGAATAAAGTGAACTAATTAGAAAAGCCATTTTAAGAAAACTTTTTCTAAATAGTAAGTAAATAAAAATAAACAAATATAAATTCCAAACAATAAGTAATATAACACTTATTATTTTTAATTATAGAGTACGAATTCTTTTGCGACCGAGGATGTCATCGGAAGAAAGAGATGAGAAAACAGGTTGATTTTTATTTGTATGCCAAGGTTGTGCAAAGCAAGTTAGATTATTGTTGTCATTATAAGATTTTAAGTTGTAATTATAATTTTGAAGATTATAAATTTTTTCGTCATTAGAATTAAAATAATTACTTGGGTTGTGATTAAAATAATTATCATTTGCAAGTGCAGCAGACATTACAGCCATAGCAGCCGCAGTTTCTGCAGAGCGCTTGCGGGATTTTGAAGGAACACCAGACAGTTGTGACTGAATTTTAATTTTTGAATTGCAAATGTTACATATGCAGGAAGAATAAGCTGGAGTATGTTGAGATGTGGCATTTGAAAAGAGGCGTTGAGAAATTATATTTCTATTATTGTTTAAATTCTGTTTTTGATTTATATTTAATTGAGAATTTAAATGAATAGCATCTTGATAAACATTAGGTGAAAAGCATGGTGCTAAAGTAAAATTTAAACGAGGATCATCTTTATAATTTGTGGAGGGTTGATTTTGATTTATATTTATATTTAAATTTGAGTTTGGAATATAAGCAGCGGGTGAGCATGATAAAGATGGTGGAGTAGAATTGCATGTGATTGGAGAAGAAGAAGAAGAGGAAAGAGCTGGTGGAGATAAAGAATCAGTTGGAGAAAGAGTTGGAGCCAATGGAAGTGAAGAAGGAAGAAAAATATTAGATGGTTGTAAAGGTTGAGGAGGTGGCGTTGAAAGTATATTATTATAATTAGTTATTGATAAAAATGAAGTAGTAGCATTTGTAAAATTATTAAAATCAAGATCATATTCTAATATTTTTGGTGTTAAAGAAGTTAATATTTGCTTCCAAAAGAATTTTTTGTAAGATGAAGAATTTAAAGATATTGGATTACAAGTAGAAGAATTTGCAGATGAATAAAGTAACAGAGAACACCATCTATGATATACTGGTAAAGGAACATGAATTTTCCAAGATACTAAAGTTAGAAAAGCCATTTCATTTCGATTTATCTGTTTTATTGATAGGCCGGAAATTTTTGACCAAGCGTGAGAAGAAAAATTTCGATCTTGAAGATATTTTGAAGCTAAAATAAGTGCCGCTAGAAAAGCTCTCCGACCACATAATTGCATATTAGAATAAGCACTAGAAGGTTTAGAACTTGTAAAAAGTGTGTATGGTTTAAGTAATAAAAGATAATACAGAGCAATTTGAAGGGTTGAATATGAAGTACGAGAACGACGTAATGTTTCTCTTACAAAAGCCCTAAGAGAAGAAATCTTTCCAGTATTTGAATTATTAAGTGAATTTGAAGATGTTGGAGTGAGTTGTATATCTTGAATATTTTGGATAGGATTTATAGGATTCATATCATTATATAAAATTGAGTAATTATCATGAATAGTTTGTATTGAAGGGAAAAGATTTGATTCTGAATTATAAGTGACAGAATCAGCTAAAGGCCATAAGGTTTCTATTATAAAACATGCAGAATCCAATAGAGAGTCTACAAAGACAGCTCTTGGTTGTAAAGCGATTGCCATGGATGACGAGTGTAGAAGTTATAATAATAAATATAAGTATAAGTATAAGTATATAAACAATTTATAAATCAATAGTGATTTAAATATTTATACTCTAAATATAAATAATTATTAGTTAAATTAATAATTTAATAAGGTATATAATAAATAAGAAATAGGAGTTGTAGAAATTTATTAAAATTTTTGTCAATGGAAAGTGGAGAATAATAATAAGAATAGATAAAAAGGTAGAAAATCTGTTAGTTAATTGATTAATAGATAGATATAAGCAGAGAAAATAATATAAATATATATATGTAATAAATAGAAATAAATAAATGATAAAAATATATTTTTATTTTTAATTTTAATATTAATTTAATTTTAATTTTAATTTTTATTATTATTATTCTAATAAAAGGGAAAAATTTTTTTTAGACTGCGTGTACTTATATGAAAATTTTAATAAATAAGGATATTTGTAAGGATATATAATATAATATTTTAAAATTAATATTAAACATTTAATAATAAATATAAATAAATAATAAAAAAAGATTAATATTAATAATAATAATAATAGTTATAATTATATATTACTTATAAATATATGTAGATATATAGCGAGAGAAAATATAAAGAGATATTATATAATATGGTTATATATTAATAGAGAGAAAATAGAGAATATGAGAATAAAAGGGCAGGAAAATAACGGAGGTTAATCAAAGGCCATATTAAGTACATAAATGTGAGAGAGAATTTTGCTAAAAAGCAAGGAAATGAAAGGTATATATATATAGATATAGATATATATATATTTGTATAGTGTTTGTATAGTATTTGTATAATATTTTATATAATATTTTATATAAAATATATATACTGAATATATTTATATATTTATATATTTATATATATAGAAGTATTTATATAAGTATTTATATAAAAATTCTCTTTATATATATATATACATATATATATATATATACATACATAAAACAAACTAATTAATTAATTAATTAATTAATTATATTTTATATTGTATTTATACTTATACTTGCTTGTTTTCTTATTATTTTCATTATTATTATTATTATTATTACTTATACTCATTTCATTATATAATACGCCGAACATAAACACGCATTATTAATTTGTATGACACTTGGTAGGGCTTTTCATATTATTTATTTATTCAGTGTGACAACCACACTATCCGGTTACTATATCAACAGGGTTCCATATTTAATACTATAATTGTCATAATTGTCATAATTGTCATAAATTTCATATAAATAATGGTAAATTTTATAATTTGTTATGTAACATTTTATAATTTGTTATGTAATATAGTATTAATTGTGCAGAATTTTTGTTTTGGTTTTCGTTTTTGTTTTTGTTTTATTAATTTGTTACTACTATTTACAATTTGTATTCCTACTAAAAATTTTAATTCATTTATTTTTTTAGCATTACACTAACTATTTGCTCGGTAATAGAGGGGTTGGAACTTCCGTATATAGTAACTAATAATGTTCGTAATTAATTGCGACAATTGATTACTTTTTATTTTTAATTGGTTATTGTTTATAATTGATTACAAATTGATACGTATTTAACCGATTAGTGGTGATCATTTACGTTTTTACGCAGTCTAATCTACAACGGATTTATAAATTTTATAAACATATAAAAATTATATTTCATATTTTATATTTAAACAATTATTATTTGTTAATTATTCGTAAAATATTATATGTAAAATATTATATATGAAATATTATATAATTAAAAAAAAAAAAAAAAAGAACACATAAAATTGCTGCGCCGTATGCAATAACAAAACGCACATATTGTCTCAGTATCAATCAATCATCATCCAACATTCAATTTCACATTAACTTGTTAACTTATTATTTTATGTCTCACATATTAGCTAACTAACATATGAAATAGTTTTATTTATGTCTCAATTTGTAAATTAAACATGTTACCATGACAACATAGTTTTTTTTATAATCT
Source organism: Ascobotryozyma americana (assembly GCA_030573245.1). Classification (NCBI taxonomy): domain Eukaryota; kingdom Fungi; phylum Ascomycota; class Trigonopsidomycetes; order Trigonopsidales; family Trigonopsidaceae; genus Ascobotryozyma; species Ascobotryozyma americana. The sequence goes on along the minus strand of JAJMCZ010000083.1, from coordinate 1,561 downwards.
ACATTCTCCTTTAATCATTTCCTTTCATAATTACTCAGGCTGTAGCAAGCAGATAATGTATCATGTTTATATATATTTATCTATTTATCTCAATGTATATTTTCATATATTTATATTCATCTATATATATATATCATGCCTACAATCTACATTGTAATTCAACTGTATAAACACACTATGAACAACATAACACTATGAGTTTATTATAGTTACAGTGATTTCATAACCAAATACGTATAACATAACATTTATTATGACTATTTACATTTTAGCAACGTATATAAATAAAATAGGAACTCTTAAAATTGCTATATCAACCAGTCCGTTTTCTCCCTTATTCATACCCACTCATCCGTTTATAGTCTATCACATATTTATATTATTCCGTGGTTGCTATAGAGATACGTTTTTATTCATTTCATTACTTTTCCCGCTTCCTTGACACGTCCTTATATTATTACTCTTGTTATTACTATTATTATTATTAATATTATTATTATTATATATTTCGTATATTGCCCTTTATATTTGGAACCTGATTCATTTCATATATTTCTTATATCGTATAATTTTATTGTTATGTAATTGAAATAATAAATTAATATAATTAATAGAAATTACACCTTCGTAATGAAAATTTTTTAAATCTTTTTAATTTGAATCATTTAAAAAAAAAAATCGTTTATTTTATAATTTTTATTTGTAATTTTAATGCCCACCCTTTTTATTAATTTACAGTATACCGATATTAATAAGTATTTGGAGTAAAGGGTTTGGGGTTTGTTTTAACATTTTACTATTATTAGTTAGTATTGATAAACGTTTCTTTTTTTTATTTATTCTTTCCTATAAAAATCATTAGTTAATAAAGGGATTAAAAACCTCATTATGCTAAATGCAATAAATAATAAAAATTAATTAGTGATTAATATATTATACCAAATGGCTGGATAAAACTAAGAATTTAAAGAATTTGCTCAATTTATAATTTGTTTTATGTGATGTTATTATTTATTTTTTAACTAAAAAAAAAAAAAAAATAATAAACCGATTAAATTTAATAGAACTGATAGTTATTGACACATAAGCATTTATTTTTAGTGCAACCTGACAAAAAAAATATATATATACAAAAATAATAATCATTTATTAATTATTTTATTATATAATCATATACCACAGCAAATAAGTTAATTAAATATTATATTTATAAACTTACTTAAAAAGAACGACGGATACACAAGGCTCCTGATGTTTGGTACCAGTAGTTTTTATTGATATCCCACCTTTTTTTTTTATTATTATCCCACTTTTTTATTATTATTATTATTAATATATATGAATATGTATTAGAAGAATGTGTATTAATATTTACTTTGTACCACATACCCCATTTATAATAATTTATTTATAGAATTTTTCATTATTTAATTTAATATTTGTTAGTTAAAATTTTTTATTTCTTTTTTTTTTTTTTTTTTTTTTTTTTTTTTTTTTTTTTTTTTTTTTTTTTTTTTTTTTTTTTTTTTTTTTTTTTTTTTTTTTTTTTTTTTTTTTTTTT